>VYZQ01049431.1:36967-56264 GCA_013400655.1 Mystacornis crossleyi | reverse complement strand
CATCTGGAACACTTGTAATACCCTGATGATACCCTGATGATGATATCTTTGTGTGGGGCAGCATTTTCTGATAAAAGGAAAAATAAAATAGTCCAAGACCTTCTGAAGGCAGTTTTGTCATTAAACAAAGTAAGCTCAAGGGACCAACATCCAGTTTTTAGGAATAAAATGGCAAGATTTATGTCATCAGGTCCCAATGGATGTAATCAACAAAATAACAGCAATGTCTCCCCCAACTGTCAAAAAGGAAACAGAACCATTCTCGGATGTTGTGGTTTTTCGGAAAATGCATGTTCCAAATTACAATCTGATTGTCAGCCCTCTCTATCAGGTGATCAGGAAGAAGAATTATTTCAAGAGAGGTCCTGAGCAAAGACAAGCGATTGAACAAATCAGCATGTTTACGCAGTTTATGCAGTAGCCCTTGGGTCAGCCTGGACAGGGCAAGAGGTTAAAACGTGCTCTACACTGCAGCTGGAGAGAATGACCTTTCCTGGAGGCTCTGGCAAAAAGCACCAGGGGAGACTCGAGGCTGACCCCATGGCTTCTGGAGTCAAGGATACAGAGAATCTGAGGCCAGCTATACTCAACTGAAAAAATACTGACAACCTCCTTGCTATGGAGGATGATGGGCAAAATACATACATGGGGAGGCCTGACTGATTGACTAAATCACACTCCCACAAACCTGCCAAGGTAATCACCATTATTTAAAAATTTCTAGCAAATATTGTTTTAGTTACCATTATAAACCATTTGAAAACCAGAATGCGCAGAAACATTTATAGAATTCTTTGATGTATGCTGGAAGCCATTTCTTTCTAAAATCCATTTTATTAAGCATTTATGAATATCAGCTGTATTTAACCCATTACTACTACAGATCAACCTGTAAACTCCAAATAATTTTTTTTTTTTTTCAGTTAAAATCAATTCTGGTCATCACCAGAAGCATAGCTAAAAAGAGCTGACAGCCTGGGCCAATGTTCCCATTTAACCTATCTTGACTAAAGAGGAGCTCACATTGTAAGGGCCTTCTGAGAGCTTTTTCAATAACTACAAACCATGCCAAAACAGAGAACCTCAGACATCCACATAGATAATTAACATCTAATAAGATAACTCCAATTAATCCCTGAAATCTAAGTAGAATTCAGCCTTTGGGATTCTATTTCACTCTTGTGGAGCATTTTTTTCCATTTTTATCATGGCATGACCTGATCTAGTGGAAGGTGTTCCTGTCCATGGCAGGGGGGTTGAAACTAGATGATCTTTAAGGTCCCTTCCAAATCAAACCATTTTGTGGTTCTATGACAGAACTTCAACACTGGTATTTACAATTTCATTTATATTTTTGAAGTCTGTTAAATTCTGCACTGGGTGTAGGTATCAAGGTGGAAGGGGCTCCAGGGGTGGCGCCAGGAAGAAGAGTCCAGGGACAGCCATTTGCAGATGTCAGTAACTTCCAGTTGGTTCCAGCTGGCTCTAAAGGACCTACTGCAAGACACAGTTTAGCCTGTTTGCTATGGATGTGGCACCCCGGTAAAGTGCACTTAAGAAAGGGCAGAAATTGCTACAGAGAGGAGGTATCAAAAAGCTGGAGAAGTAGAAGACATGGAGACCCATTGAGGACTGGATTTTCCCCTGCTACCTGTGGGTGTTCTACACTGGAGCAGGGGAAAGCATGAGAGGACGGAGTGGCAGAGAGAGACCACAAGGAACTGACTGCACCTGCCCGGTCCCCCATCTCCTCTGCACTTGTTAGGGGAGGACAGAGGAGTTAGGAGTGAAGGAGACAAGTTGATCCTGGGAAAGGAAGGGAAAGGAAGAGAGGGATTGTCTTAATATTTTTCCTTCTTTTTTCCACTACTTGAATTAGTAACTACATTTTAATATTAATTGTCAATAAATTCAGTTAACCTTCCACAACCTAATGTTGTCTTGCCTGTGATGATAAGTAATGTCCCTGTCTTCATCTTGGCCCACAAACTTTCTTATTCCTCTACTTATTTCCTCATTCATTCTGCTAATGGAAGAGTGAGCAAGTAGTTTAGTGGGAGTTTGATTGTTAGCCAGAGCTAATCCATTCAAAGTTCTTAAAGTTGAACATAAATTTTAAAAGATAGAAAGGTGCATTTCTTTTGTATTGGTATTATAAATTTTACCTTACGATTCTGTCCAAAGCTTCCATAGCCTTGACTGACCTCTGCTCACTTTGAGTATTTGTTTCTGATTTCTGCATTCTCTTTCTGTCTCTAAAACGTTGTCTTAAATCTTAAAGCCACTAAGTTCTAATTGTTTTGTTCTAATATTTTTGTGCTCTATATATATCCACTAAATTTCATGTTAATGCTAAGTTTTGACACCTGAGCTGCAGCTAGAGACACTGCTTTTTTCTGTCAAATCTATGTAGGATACAGGAGGAGTCCCTACCTACTGGCTACAAAACAGGAGGGTTTTGTCCAGCACTTCCCAAGATCTTGTCTCAAACAAAGGCACACACATGAGTTCTTCTTCGTAACTAATACTAGGGGCAAAATTGTTTGAAACTCTTACCTTCTGCAGAGGTAAAGTATTTGTGCTTTCCAAGAAAGCTCAGTCCAGACCATTTCCTGACAACTGCTGTTATCAGAATATGCTTTTTTTTTTTTAAGAGGATGTTTTGCTTAGTCACTCCAGAACACATTTTCATTCACAAATCATATATAGTAGATGTATGTTTTCATTGCCCTCTACTATTTGCTCATTTACTGTTTTACTTGAATTTCTTTGCAGTTTTTAGGTCAGTTGTTTATTCTGTTTTGTTTTCATTGCATTAATTTAATTCTTTAAGATTTACTGGTTCTAGGTTAAACTGTGATCCTTTAGCTTCTTCTGATCTTGTTTGAAAATACATGTCAAGTACCTTGTCAATTGTTAACATACTGAGACAATGGCTTTCATGTTTATTTAACCATGAAATGAAAGATAATAAAGGTTTAAAAAAAGGGAATATTTTTAATCCTTTTAATAGCTTCTCGAAGGCTTCACTCTTTAGGGCACTTCTCCAATTAGATGATACTGGTTTTGACACTAGTTGGTAGAAAGGGACAAATTTTTTGATTAAAAAGCCCTATTATATGGACAAGATCATAAATAAATAAATATTTGTCAAGATTTCAGAGAGAAAATTTGTACTGACTTATTAATGGTCTTTAAAGGGACAATGGACAATACCAACTAGTTCTTTAATTAACCTACTTTTTTTCTGCAACTATTCCCATGATATTCACGAGTACAAGAGCAAAAATTCATGAGTATCTCAACTGTATTATACTCCAAGATTGGTCTCTGAAAGTATAGTACTGATCAGGACGAAATAAAGGCAGAATCACTTTATTTCAGCAGCAAAAAGCTGCTGAATTACAGAGACGTGGTTGTGTACGCACATTTTTTCTCAAGCTAAAAATATCTCTAGCTACTTGAAGATACCATAACTTTCTTTTTTTGAACTAATATCAAACCTTTGGGGCATATTTGTACTTGATTTGGAGACGTTGGACAGTACTGAGATCCTGTCCATTGATGATGGAACACTTAAACTTTGTTTCCATATGAATGTTTTTCATAAGTTGCATGGAATTTTATTTAAAGCAGTGAATTTTCCTGGTTTATTTTTTTTTAATGTCAAATTATTTTATTATCTAGTGTCATAATACTTTTTTATTTTTTGATTTCACTCAGTGATAGCACTTAACAGATTGTTACATATTACTTTTACTTTAATATGATATTTGATTTTTCCCAGAATAAATCCACTGCATCTGATAAAGCTTCCTGCATTGCATGTGAGATCTCATTTTTCCTTTCTTTAACATTTCTTAATATGAACCACCTTCAGTCATTCAAACACAGTAATTCATGTATACATGTCTTTTTGATATCATGTATGTGCAATCACATCCCGGCCATAAGACAGTGAAGGAGTGGATATAGTTGTTACAACCCACCCTAGAAGGCAAGGGTAACCCAGGTTTTTGTTAATAGATCCCTTGGGATGGATTAGACTGAAACAACACTGAACGATCAGTGTTTGTAGATATATATGTGTAGAGTTTATTGTGGAACAATTTGGTTGAACAGAAAAACAGATATGTAGCCATTTTGGTTGTTATCTATAGTAACATGACAATATAAAAGCATAAAAACATCATTTAAGAAAATGCATAAGAAGAGAAGAAAAAGATAAGAGTAGAAAGATCTTACTTACTATAGTGCATAGGCCTCACAGTGAGACTTGGTTGTTGCCCTTTTGATGTCTGTTGGTTGAAGTGGTGGTTGTAGTCCTGGTTGAGGTGGTGGTTGCAGTCTGCATCCATCAGGTGGTGGTAAGGATTCCAAAGAGGTGGTGCTGGAGGAAGAGGGTCCCTGTGGGGGCCGGCGGGCCCATAGCACAAAGGACAAAAGGAGTCCATTGGCGGGACCGTCCCTGGGGATAGAAATTCTCTTCAGGTTATGGTGACTGAAAAGGCCTCTCCCAGGATGGTTTGTTCCGGTAAGTAAATGCACCCCCAGTTCTGCTTCCCAGAGTAGCCAGTTGGCCTCCCTGTCCCCTTATACCTTACCTGCCATTGCCCTAGCAGATTCCACCTTCACTGTGCTCTCATTCGGCCTTNGAGTCCATTGGCGGGACCGTCCCTGGGGATAGAAATTCTCTTCAGGTTATGGTGACTGAAAAGGCCTCTCCCAGGATGGTTTGTTCCGGTAAGTAAATGGACCCCCAGTTCTGCTTCCCAGAGTAGCCAGTTGGCCTCCCTGTCCCCTTATACCTTACCTGCCATTGCCCTAGAAAATTCTCCCTTCCCTGTGCTCTCATTGGCCCTTGTTCCTTGCCACTCCCTCAGAGTTTCCCCATTGGCTCCCATGCCCTAGTCCCACTTATGCACCGCCCCCGTGCCCTCAGAACATTGGTCCCTGATGCTTTCCCTGCCCCCATATAAAACCTTGGACCCTCCGTTATTCTGCGTGTTTTCATCACTGGTACTGTTCATGTGTGGGGCTGGAATAAACTTCTACCATGGAAGTTCTACACGAGGACCCTCCCTGCATCTTTGCCATTGAAATGTCAAAGAAGGTATCTGATGTGTGTGTGTGTGTTTGTGTATGTATGTGTGTGGGAGTGTAGTGGCTTGCTGAGCAACTTTCAGCTGGAATCGTTTTGGGAGGTCATGGCATCCCACCAGAACACCCCACAAAACCGACAGGTCCTAAAGAAGTAGTGGTAGTGGGGTGGGTAGGGGAAGGACATCCCGAAGAAGCGGCGGGGAGAAATCCCACAGGACACCACCATCTATTGTGTATCATGTCATTTCATACCCAGGTCCCTCCTTTAGTGCAGGGAGTTCCAACTGGATGATGTAATGTTGTGGATCAGGGACAATTTGGGTGTCCTTGACACCTTGTAAGGCCATACAGCTGCCTGTTACACCAGCGCACTTGAGCCCATTATGGCCCATCAGCAGAGATGAACACCTTCAGGCTGCGTGTGAATGTCCCAGTACTTCCCCAACAGGGGAGTTAACACAGCTGAGTTCACTTGAGTAAGGAGAAGGAGACAATTCCCACCATGCAGAGTTTGCCTCTTCCCTTATCACCCTCAACACCCAGCTGTAGCCTGCGGTGGGCTGTCCTCCCCTTTGCACCTGGGCAGGTAATTTGCACACTGGTAGCTTCCCTGAAAGTTGAGGCACAGGCATTCCAGTCTCTCTTCCAGTATCACTTGTGGATACATTCTTCTCCCCAGACTTGGAATGATTAGACAACAGTATCCCCCTTATCTCAAGTTCCTATCACAGTCCAAGTTCCAGTTAGTAGGCAAATTTGGGGAGGGGTGGGCTTTGGTGGTTGCAGAAGGACAGCTCTTGTTTGTTACAGTGAACAAAAGTCCTTCAATGATTTTAGCAATGTTTAAGCCATTAACAATTTCAGTCTCTCATATTAGTCAAGAGCATATAAACTGATCATATGAGGGCTATGAAACAATTCTGCTATGAAGACAAGTTAAGACGTTTGAGGTTCAGCAAGGAAAAAAAAAAGATTCCAGGGAGCCCATATTGCGGCCTTTTAATTCTTTAAGAGGGGCTTAAAGGAAAGATGGAAAGACACATTTTACCAGGGCCCATAGGAACAGGACAAAGGTTAATAGCTTTGAACTAAAAGAAGGTAGATCAAGATTGGATATAAGGAAGCAATTCTTTACTGTGAGGGTGGTAAGGCTCTAGAACAGGTTGCCCAGGAAAGGTGTAAATGCCCCATCCCTGGAAGTGTTTAAATTCAGGTTGGATGGGGTTTTAAGCAACCTGGTCTAATGGAACCTGTCCCTACTTCCTGCAGGGTGGTTGGAACTAATGACCTTCAAGGTCCATTTCAACCTAAACCGCTCTATAATGTCATGACTGTCTCAAAATAAATTGGGAATAAATATTGTAAAACCTAAGCAGAATTCAAAAAATTTCACTCACCTGTTATAAATTAAGAAGAATTCAATATAACAATTTAATTTTATGCTTTTGTGGTTTAAATTTAATTCAGGTTAATGAGTACCAATCAGGTCATATAGTCTCATATTTTCTATTCCACTTCCATTCATCCCAATTGAGAATAATCACAATGAAAATTAATTTGTATTTCTAACTGATTGGCCAGTTAATGGCAGCCACTTTGAACACAAAGTGGGTTTTTTCTTGCAGAAAAATGGAAGAAGTTGACATCTGAAATATTTGATATTTCAGTGGGGGATGATGGCCCATATCACCTCTCAAAATCACTTTGAGATGGCTGAAATAATAGATTATAAAAATCCCCTGGCCTTTGGTCCTTCCTGTGTGAAATATATGCTTTGTGTAATATGTAGAACAGACCTAAAAATTGCATTTTTGAAAGCTTAAACTTCTCAATAGGAGACAGCAGTTGCTCTGTTGTTGTCCTCCTGTGCTTTGGCCTTATTTTAGAACTTAAAAATTGAAAAACGTTTCCTAAAATTTAACAATAATGCACCCATTATTAGAGCAAGGAACTTTTACAGGAAACTCTTTTTGCAACCATAAAGTACACAATAAGATAATGAGGAATACATCCAGTGCCGGTAACTCAGTGTGCAGCTGCGGGGGGAGCAGCACATGGAGCTCTGGGTGGCTGGACTGCGAGGGAAGAGGCCTTGAACTGCCGTGAACAAAGGGCGCAGGTGACCGGACACTCAGAGACATGGCAGGAGCCAGTGACCCTGAGATTTTTGTGCACATAGACTGTGAGGGTATAAAAGCCCAGGGTTTCCTTTGTTCAGGGTCCCTCCTTGGAGGCACCCAGCTTGAGCTGTTCTTTTGTTATTTAATTTTTGCACCAAGATTAAATTATTTTTAGGATTGTGATGTCTGAGGCTCAGTGGGAGAACTTGGATCCAGGCAGTAAGGAATCTTGGTCTGACTGTGTGAGTTTGATGTGCATACCTGCAAAGGAACTTTGGTCCTAGCTCAGGTGGTACAAGTGTGACTGTCAGAGTGGCTCGTGGGTGGTCAGGCAGGGAACTTTCCTTAACGAAGATAAATGCCACTATAGAAAATAGGGTGTATATTCCTTCTGCTCATAGTCTTTCAAAGGGATTATGTTCAGGGCTATTTTTATTGAAGGTGAAGTATCAAGCTCATCTCTAACAGCTTCCCTTGCACATCAGTTATGGACCATTGCCTTACCCGGACCTCTGCTTGATCTAATAATTTTTAGCCAAAAGAGAAAAGGGGACATAAGCACAATTAGCAAACAGACAAGCAAGAAGAAAATTTAAAAGTAGAGAAAGTGAAACTCAAGGAAGTAGAATTACTCTTTTCATAGTATATTTATACCACTGCTAAAATCAATATGATGACGTGATTTATACATAATGAAGAAATACGTTTTGGTTTGGTTTTTTTCAAAATCCAAGTTACTAAACATGCACAATTGCTTTGCAATGATTCCACTTCTACCATTTGCTAAGGTTGTTTACACAGAAAGGAGTTATGATTTAGGGGTATTAGAGTGATGTATCTATTACCTTGGAATGTCAGCATCTTGGCTGCACTGAAGTTCTTGCTGAGACTAACCTAAGCAAATGCAAATACATTTTCTGAGTTGAGATCCATTCACAGTCAGTGGAAAAAAATATACATATGCAAGAAGACACTTAAACGAAGAGTTTCTTTCCCTCTCCATTAACTTCAAAGAAGTTCAGTAAGACAAGCTCTGGGTTAGGAGTCTCTGACAGAGGTATATAATGCTATGTGAGATGACTTCAAATACAGAATTTTACCATTAACCCTAGTGTAATAAGGTGTTCTGTACTTAAGGTTTTTTCTCTCAGAAACATTGCTTGTGATAATGTCAGACATACTCTCATATTGAAAACTTGAAGAATAAATTTTATCATATTTATAGATGTTAAATAAATATAAAAATGACTTGAAAAGGACAAGAACTTTCTGTTTTGGGTTAGTGGGTTTGGGTTTTTGGGTTTTGTTTCCTTGTTTTCTTTTGTTTAATAAGACAAAGAATATGGTAAAAAAATCTCCCTTTCTGTCAGTTATTGGTGTAAATACATATAATGCTACTAAGTTCTGATAAACAAGACTTTCTCTTCAGTAATACCTTGTTAGCTACAATAAGAATACAGTTCTTATGCCAGTGAAAACAATAACTGCTTGATGTAGTAAGTACTACAGTTCATTTTTTAAGCTTTTTTGCTATCTTAGAATCACAGACAGCCAAATCCTGTAGTTTCAAAGAAGTGACATTCCTGAGAAATGGGGCTAAGTACAGAATCATATTGGATTCCAATAAATTCCCCATGCAGAGTCATAATTGACTAATGAATTTAAGTAATAATTTATTTTCAGCAGTATTTCTTTTTATCAAATAATTCCATTCAGGCTATATTAATTGCGTAACTTAAGGGGCTACATTTTTCCAACTTAAGAGGTAATAGACACAGAACACAATTTCAAAGGAAAGCACTGGGAAAAACTTTGTTATTTCCACTGAGGTCATGAAGGTAAATCTCCACAACATTCATATGTATACACTTAATGCATTCCATTGCCGTGAATATGCTAACAGACAGAAGAAAATAGATATTTAGCTTCTTTACAGATCCTGAATGTGATTTTCTTATAGTATTGCCATAATTATACAGCATTCTACATTTCATTGCTATTGTTCTGTGCTGTCTTAGAAGTTCATTTGAAAAACAGTCGGTGACAGCAATAAAAAAGCATTGTGCAATAACTCAACATCAATAACATAGCAAGAAAAACCACTTTTGGTCCATGCTGAAACAATTTTTTTAACAAAAGGAACTGCAATTCCAGTAAAAAAGGTTTTCTATTCTTTTCGTACTGAGAATCCAAACATACACCCAACCCTTGCTACAAAAACCTCAATCAGATTTTTCGTGCCTATTCGTGTAGCAGCTTCCAAATTCAGATGAACTTAGATTTCCTTCTGAGCATATTTAGCAAGCATATTAAATAATGCCACATTTCTAAAGTAAAAGACATGGTATTTTCTTATGATTGTAGCCCTTTCTTTCCCTAGTATTAAGAATGTAATGCCTAGATATTCCCATGAATTCTGCTTTCTAAAAAGTGAATTAATGAGGACATAAGTTTGCCATACCAAGCACGAAGCTCTGCTGTTAAAGTCTGTAGCACGTAGATTTATACAAAAAGTCTGAATGAAATCATATATGCCGTGATGGCATCCAACCCACTGAAAAATATTATTTCTTTTTGTTTGCTTCTAATGAACCCTCTCTTTTTCCAGCAAAACTACAAGTTTATGTGTTTCTGGTTTTTTGTTTGATTGTTTGGGATTTTTGTGCACCCAAATGCTGAAGGGATTCTTCCTGCATCACATATACTATTTATGAAAATGAGCAATGCCTTTCTAACATCATATTCATTATTAAAGCTATTAGTTAATGACATAAAGACTCATTCCCTTCTCCCACAAAAAGTCAAGCAAAATTTACAGCATAAATCTGTAGCTGTGAAGGATTAGACAGCTCTAGTCTTCATTTACAATCTCTGCACAGGCAAGACAGAGGATATGATTTCTTAATTGTGCATAGATAATGGCTACAATAAAATTCCTATATGAAACTGCATGGGTCTTAAACAATTTAAATAGTTTTTAAGCTTTAACATTTTAATATGTTAAACTATTTCAAAGCCACATTTCTGCCCCTACTTTCTCCTCTAATTTCTACTGACATATGTGATTGCTAAGTTGTTTGCACTATGTTCCCAGATATTCCCTACATATAACCTCTTCTTTATTTCACAGATAAATCAATAGTGGTGGATATTATTCTCCTGATGGCCCTGAAGTTCAAGCTTGATTTCAGTCTAGACTGGTATAACTGTAAATCTAACTTGAAAACAATAATTTCTGATTAGTAACTAACAAAAAATAATTTGAGGTCTTTATCATATTCCCAAAAGAACTTTTAATGGAAGCACAAAGCGTGTATTATTCCTTAATACATTCCAGGAAGAGAGTACTTAGTAAATCCACACCTTTGGTTTCAATAGACTCACTCTCAACTTTGAGCTGTAAATTATTGCTAACTTTTTTTACTACTCTCTTTGACAAAAATTGCATTGGTTTCTGTTGCTAATGCAGAAGTTTCTAATACTTACCCTGACCAACTGAGTAAAGAAATCTCAGTTCTTCACTTACACCTCTAAATTGTATGGAATGAAAAATCTATGTGTATCATGGTTCTGATGTCTTGGAATATGGGGCCTTTTATTTTTTGCACAGGAATTTTCTCTCATAGTAATCCAAGAGTCATGGAAAGTGTTAACTAAGGCCAGATAAGTTTCACTGGGCTTCCTCACAATGGTGAGCTACTTCCCCTGAAATAAGGTGAACTGTGCTAATTTTCTCAGTATTTTTCTATGTGTTTGATTATGCAGAAGACTTTATTGAGGAATTTCAGTTCTTGCAATTGGAAATATGTCAAATACAGTTTAAAAAAAAATCTTATTGCTGAATGTCTTTTGCATTCTAGTAATTTTAACACTTCAGATTTTATAAAAAATTATGAGATTTCATAAATCTAATGGTTGACGACTACTGTTATCTGGCTAATGTCTACTTCAATAAAAAATTGCAAACTAAACTGTAAACATATTTTAAACAATGTAAATTAGTTGTTAATAAAATTGATGGCAGCTGTGCTGTGAGGGACATTCTTATAAATGGGAAGTTAAACTACATTATTTGAGAGATAATATATTCACATTTTATATGAAAACATTTGTTGCTGGAAAGTTATCAGGATTATGCTTCTGCCATTTAGGATAAGTCAATATCCACTACATTCTAATTTTTGTTTGTTTTTTCTCAGGTGTAATTTTTTAGTAAATTCTCTGGGAAAAGACCTTTTAAGAGTGATTTCAACAATATATTTTTAAATAGCCTGCTTTTTCAATCAATGTTTATACCCAAGATAATTTCAGTAGTTGCATTAGTTAGTGAACCAAGATATTTGCAACCTCATGAACATGCCAAATATATTGAATATATGATTTCACACCATCTACCTTTCTCAATTTTTTCTGCCTCAGAACAATCTGATATCCACTGGGCCAGATCCTGCTATAAAAAATATGCAACTGATAAGAGACTGTGATAAAATTATAGCTTATTTCTTAAAAATTGATGTGTTTAATTATAGTGAATAATTATATCCAGTAATTGATGATAACACAAATATCAAAAAATGATTTTTTTTTTTTTGTCTAGTTCAAAGAGATAAAGTAGTAGTAAGAAAATAAATGAGATTACACATCTCAGTTATGTGTTTCCGGCCATGTGTTTTTTTTTGTTTTGTTTTGTTTGTGTTTTTTTTTTTTTTCTGTGACATTTGGTTATCATAAAGATTTTTTAAAAAGTGGAATAACATTTTTCTTATGCACTTTATGGAGATCTCTATTATATCCTTTGTTAAATGAACAAATAGAATTTCAAGGCTCTAAACTTGGAAAATTCTACTTAAAGCAATAATGTTAACAATTCATGTTGTTAAAAATGAGTTATTATTTACCTCCAGCAAGGACACATGAATTTGGCATGTATTTGGGTGAATAAAATCATGAATTAGTAATACTTAGAAAAGAAAAACAAGACAAAAAAAATTTGGTTGGTTTTTTTTCTGGTTGTATTAATATCTTAACTTTCACTGCAATAGATCAAGGTCCTGAGGGCACTACCGGGCCTGACTGTTCCTGTTCAAACTCCTTGGGGGCTATCAGTCCCTGGCCATGACCCTGCAGTCCTTTTATTCCCCCTAGGAGCCATCAGTCCCTGCCTCAGTGATTCGAGAGCAGTGACAGTCTCCATCTCCCTCCAGCCCTGCCAAACCCTGGGCCCTGCCAAGCTGAGCACAGCTGTGGGTCCACGTCCCAGTCCAGCTTTGGCCCATTTCGATCAGCAGGGCAGTGCCCAGTGCCCAGCGCAGGAGCCACCCTGGTGCCCTGTGTCACTCCCTGCTCTCCAGCTGGGGCAGTGGGAAAGACTCTGGCTGCCCAGCTGTGTCCTGGTCCCCCCCCCCGGGGAGCCTCTGCAGCTCCAGGGAGCTGCCAGTCCCCAGTGCACAATGACACAGTAGAAAACATTCTCATTTTTTTTTCTCTGCGAAATTATTTTATTGCCAGTCTGAACCGGTCTTGCTTCAGTTTATGGCATTTCATTCTCATTCTCCCTCCAGGCAGTTCTGGGAAAAGCCTAACCCTGCTAGTTTGGTGACAAACTCCTCTCACAGCTGTCCCTTTTCCAGGGAACAAGCACAGAACCCTCAGCCTCTCAGCGGAACTCGCTTATTGATGTATGAATGTTTTTCCAGTCTTATATTCCCCCCTGCAATTAAAAATCTTCAAGCATTCCCACTCTGAAAATACAAGCCACAGAAAAAAAACTTGCAGTAGCTAAACTACTAAGCATGCATTCAAATATGGGCTGTAAAAATGCAGAGCTGGTATAGAATAGAAATCAGGTTTCATCGGTCAGTTGCAGGCAATAACATCTGGAATTCTAGTTGAAAGATCTGTGCCTGATGAAGTTTGAACTCTGTAAATGTGCACCAAATTTCTCAATAAATCAATCAAGTAAAACCCATAGGGACTTGTTTGTTTGTTTGTTTGTTTGTTTTTATTTGAGGTTATTTTTACTACAGGTGTGTCATGGTTTTTAGCCCAGACAGAGATGAAACACCACACAGCCACTAGCTCAACCCCTGCACTCCTCCCCCCCACACCCAGGTGAAATGGGGAGGAGAATCGAAGTAAAACTTGAGATAAGAACAGTTTAATAACTAAAAATAAAGTAAAACACAATAATAATGGTATCATTATCATCATCTCATCATCATAAAAGAAAAGTTCTAAGTGATGAGCAATTCAATTGCTCATCACCTGCCGACTGATGCCAGAACCCCCTTACAAAATCCAGACCAGCTGCCTTTCTGGGTAGCTCCCCTACTTTAAATAACTAGGCCTGATATTCTGTGGTGTAGAATAGCCCTTTGGTCAGTTTGGGTGACATGTCCTGGCTGTGGTCCCTCGCAGTTTGGAGGGGTTTTTTTGTTTTGTTTGGTTTGGTTTTTTTTTTTTTTTTCCTTTGAGGACCATCTCATAATTAATTGTGTCTGAATGTATTGCTTTGTATTAGGAGTGTATTTGCCTCAGCTTAATCTGATATTTTTCTTTTTTTTCTGTTTTCTCTTTGTCTTCTTTTCTTCTTTATTTTTTCTTTTTCTTTTTTTCTCTCTTTTTTTAAGCAGCTATGTTTATTGTATTATTTACAGTAACTATACAAGACTATTCTCCTCTTCATTACAGAAGCTACATGTATACCTCCTGTAAAGCGCTATATTTCTGTCTTTGATTACTCTCAGTTCCTCTGTGAGGGCAAAATAAAGCATGAGAGTTATGAGGAACGTAACTGGTTTTGCAATAGGCTTTATTTATTGTCTTCTAGGGGCAAGCACAAGTCTATGGAACACTGCGCTAGATGTGCAGAGCCATTCTGCAACAGCAGTACTCCTTGTACTAATTTACCCTTCCAGAAGATTAGAATCTTGTCCAGAAAAGTTGTTTGGTTTGGGTTTGTCCGTAAGATTGGATTTCATTTATTTTCTTTTCGTTTCCCTTTTAAACATATTACAAGAGTTACGGGTTTTGTAGGTTCAGTGATTCTCACTTCCCCCTTTTATTCTTTTCAAAATGAAAGAGAATGAGATTCTTTTCATTTCCATCACGCACAAATTTTTAAAGTTTTATCTTTCTTTCTCCCTAGAATTTTAGAGCAAAGATCAACACTCAAAAATCACTGCAAATTGCTGCATGCTATTGTTGCTTGCTTTAAAAGCTATCTAAAAAGAAATCTTACGTAATAAAGTTGACAGATATCATCCAAGTCATCTCTTCCTCTGTTTTAGCACATGTAGTAGGATAATGCTGTGGAAAAAAGTTTGTAACAAGCCAGTAAGCAATAATGCTCAGAGAATTATAGATGGATTGAACATTAGTGATAAAACCACTTAGGAGCAGAGAAACTACTGAGACAGAGATAAAGAATAGGATCCTGCTTCTGCAAAAATAAGCTAAAGAGCAGGAGACATATCTCTTAATTTTATTGTTCATATCCTAATTAAAATGGGGTATTTTTCCAATTAAAAAGATTCATGACCGGGACTGAAGCTGCCACTTTTTTTGATAATTCACGAAAGCAAAATAATTTATCTCCCTCAAGTCTACAACTTGTTGAACTCTGCAGGACAAACAAGTATTCACATGTTTTTGTCAGAATAAGAAAATCCAAGTATTCAGAGAAGGAAGAATGGTGATTTTTTTGTACAGATAGAAAATTTACTCATTAAATGAGCATAAAACAGTCAAATGTTTAATAAAATAGCTTTCTTATAATTCCAGACAAAATGAGACAAAGAAAACTGAAAAGCAACCTATAAATATTATGATAAATAGAAATAAATTCAGCTTATTTTAGAAAAGAACAATGGATTCTCAGTATTTTCTTGTGGAGAACAATTGCTTTTCCTGTTGCAAAATCAAACAGGGATAGAGAATTTATACTTTAAAACACCTTGTAAGTGGTAAATAAAACTAAATCCTGACATGTTTCAAACCTAGCAAAGACTTCAGCAGATAGAAAACTATAGCTATTATTACAGAATAGTTTTCACTGGATTTATGACAGTCCAAGAAAGAACAGAAAATAGAAAATGAAATAATAACAAGTTATATACGGTTGAATGTGCAGAAGAGGATAGCAGACTAACTAACATGGATAAGGGAGTCCCTGGCAGTGTTATATGGAAAACTAATGTATAGCTATGAGGGTTGTGAGAGTCTATGATACTTATTGCATTGCACTACTTAAAATGATCACAAATAATTCAACCTAGCAAAGGCAAGTGTTTGCTTGTAGTGTTTTTAATAACAGCAAAAGAGGATATAATCCAGAAAGCTGCACTCAAAAAACCAGACTTTGCTGATGAGTTAAAATTAATTTTTGGTAGGTGAGGGATATTTCATTCAAGTAACTTCACTCAATGAAACCAATTCCTTGGCAAAAATCTCCTTTTGAAATAGGGCATTAACAATGCCAACTATTAAGAAATTTTACATAGCCCTATAAAATTGATGTCCCCGAACACATATGATATTATTATTGTTATTGACAGTCACTCAAGATGACTGTCTGAAACAAAAATCAAAATATGTATTACTCTATTTCAAGCTTCTATTTATGAGTCAGCCCAGTTGGACTCAGGGTAAGAAGACAAACCAGTTTGAGCTGATATTGTTTTAGAGTGACAATGTTTAAAATACTTTAAAAATTATTTTTGAAAATTTTGGGGTGATAGAGCATCTGATTTCTGATAATGTGTATTTCCCTGGATTAAACTTCTGCATATAGAAATACGCATAGAGATATTTTACCTGTACAAATGGATTTGTCTCTGTATACATGGTCCTATTTTTATATATAAAGGTGCAAAGGCAAAATGTTTTATTTTTCCTTCTGCGTAGAAATAAAACACTTCCTAGTAAATTACTGAAAAAGTCATTATTAGTCTTTTTGCATTATTTTCTTTAAATATGCAATGAAAGGGAAGCATACCAGAACACACAACTGATTCTGACTTAATATAATAAAAGTTTTCACATAGCTGATCAACATGTTGACTAAGGAATTCAGGAATTTCAGAAATAAATGAAAGATCTTAATAAAACTCCTATAATCTGTCGGTCAGTGTGTAGTAGCAATTTAACAGAATAATTTTATTTCCCTCAGCTGCAGATGTGAGACTTGTAGGGTTTGAGTTTCACCTTCCTATGAGGAAAGGCAAGAAAGGACCTCTTTTGCCTCCTCAAAATCAGCTGAACAATTAGTTGTCCAAACAGATGTAGTGACATCTCATAGATTGTTTGCCAAACAATCATGTGTACACTTAAAGAATATCCAAGAGAGATTGAACAACGAGGTATTTTTCACTCTTGGAAGAAACAACCACCACAAAAGAGAAACCAGCAACAGAAATAAAAACAACCCAAAATTCCCAATAAAAACAAAACCAAAAAAAGCAAAACCCATGCATTCTTTAAAAATGGTAATTTGCTTCTGTGCACTGCAGTAAAAGTCATATTGTTTAGTGACTTGTCCAAATATAGTACTACCTTTTACAGTGTTCAGACATTTTTCTTTTAGTTAATTACATATAATGCTCTAAATATAGTATATTTTGCTACCTTCTGATGAACAAAAGAAGAAAGGGCACTCTCCTTACCTTATGCCTTCACTTCCAAATCAATTTTTTACAGGAAATAACTTTTTTTGCCCCAGGAGAAACACTCACTTTTCAGAGACAGTATCGTGTTGTCATCAAGTCTTTTTTCATGTAATGAAAAATTACTACTAAATTTGGGCTTGAGATTTATGAAACAGGTCTTGTGTCCCTGTGATGAGTTTCATGAGAAAGAGATACAAAAGGCACTGATACTTAAAATCTCAAGGTGTATTCTCAATTCTTCATGGAATTCTTTTGATTTCAGTAGGCTTTGTAGCAGATGCTATAGTCATATACTGCATAGCTGTAGTCATATATTACTGCAAGGCAACAACATATGTCATTTTTTACTAAAATTTAATCAAGTAGCAGGTGAACTGGAGCTAACTGCTTTAATCCTGCATCTGTCATTGAAATGGTACTTTTCCTATAGCTATCTGTGTGACCATTTTTCAACATCTCTGCCTCAGAGGATTATTTTGTCTGGACTTAATACTTAATGTTTAGAGAGGTTTGTGTATACCTTACAATATTTTTAATTTGTTACCCTCATATGCAAATTTTCCTGCTTATATTTAGTGCATTGAAATATATTCATTCCTTCAAAAAAGGTAAATATTTGAAGTTATGTTAAAAAATCATGCTCCAGGTAATTATATACCTATAAGTGGGCTATATACCTGGAGCTGAGTTTAAGGCTAATGAAAGAAACAAGGAAATAGTATCTAACATAAAGGTCACAATTTACAGCAAATTTGGTTGTGACCTGGAGCTGTAGGCCAATGAGAAACTGTAAAAGTGTAACACATAAAATAATCCCAAACTGACCCTTGAGGACTGAAGGAGAAACCAGCAACATGAACATCGTATTCCTCCCGGTGAAGGACTCTGGATGCTGACAATTCATCATAACCCTCCCTGCTGTGTGAAACTACAGATCTTAGAGCCAGAGGAGCAGGGGGAACATGAACAGAACACCAGGAAAAGGGGAAGAAACTAAGAACTTTGTGTAGAACAATTTTACTTTCATCATTATCTTTTCTTTTTTATATAATTATTAGAGCTGGTCTAATAATGATTAGACTCTCGAGATTTCAGTTATAGTAACAATAAATTATTGATTTTATTTATATCCAAGATGTGTTCCTTTTTTGCCTATAAACAAGATTTTGAGCATAGTATCCTTCAGGACCTAATTCACTGCATTCAATCTGTTCTAATTACTACTGCTGACCTAGTAGAAACAAGGTAAGTAGAGCACTGCTAATTAGTATAATAGTAACAAGAAAAATCTTACTTAGGGGGAAGAAGTTTTCTTTAAATCTTACAGCTGTATCAGATGAAAGAGTTGTCTTTCTACAGAAAAGTGAGACATTTAAAAAATCTATTTGGAGACTCCTTTCACAGCTTCTGCCATAGAGAATAAATCCTATTTGCTAATTTTGTGCGCCAAAAAAAGAATAAAAACTTATATTTGTATGTACACACATGTATGCATGTATCAGCTGTAAATAAATAGCCCTAAGAAACAGTCTGTGCACAATAAGGTATTTGACTCCAACACAGTGACATATTACAGAGAAATTCAGACCTGGTGTGACAGCAGGGGGCCTTGAGAAGTGGAGATGGAAGCTGTGGCCTGTGGATAACATTCTACAAATTGTTGAAATCTTCATGGCTCTGTAGTCTTCTGGTGTGTTATAATCAGCTACTTTTATGGAAAGATGAAAGGCAATGCTGTTCTTGAATTATTGTGAAGAACTTTAAGTATCTCAGTATAATCATAGTACAGAAGAAAGGTCATAATAATAATAAAAAACATTCAATTAATTAAAAAAAACCTAATGAAACACAGGGTGAAAAAGAAAAATCCTCTAACTCTNAGACATTATTTCTATTCATTTTAGCATGACAGACATTTCATCAATGGATGAGAAAATGACCAGAAGAAATTGGAAAAAAGCACAGTCCTGAGTTCAGAAAAGTCCTTCATTTCTTGATCTACCTACATTTCAAACACTCTGGAGGTTATACTAAAACAGTTGTTCGGGGCATATTTTTGCTTGCTCTGAAAGTTTCAGTCTTATGGGCCTGCACTCTCCCAGAACTAGTTTCTGATCTTATGGGCAGCTTTCAGGAGTGAAGTAGCAAGTGTATACTAGACTGAGAGCATTGAGACAAGGATGCCTCAAGGTAAAGCATTTTGTGTTCACTTGCAAAGGAGTATTAACAGAGAGAGACACAAAGAGTTACTCTAGAGAAGCTGCTACTGCAATTTTTTTCCTGTTGAGAAAGAAGCCCTTAATTTTTCTGTCCTTCAGCTTCATATCCTTTAGAATGTACGGTAGTGCTTTTCAGTCCCTCTGGGGTATATTAAAGGCAAGTTTATGAAAAGGCTATTAGATGTTTCCA
>VYZQ01049430.1:19861-31923 GCA_013400655.1 Mystacornis crossleyi | reverse complement strand
GGCTGAGGCTGGGGCTGGGGCTGAGGGAGAGGCTGGGCCTGGGCCTGGGCTGCCGTCCTGCCGCCCGGGCACAGGGCCATGCCCCCAGCCCGCCGTGGGGTGCCCCGCTGTCCCGTGGCCACGTTCGGTGCAGCTCCCTCGGCAACCGGCGACTGAATTCAAAACGGGGACCACTTAGAGCAGGCTCGGGAGGCAGCGCTGGGAGGGGAAAGTACCCCAGCAGTGGATGGTTGGCCAAAGCGTGGGGGTAAAGGCAGCGTAGTGTTGCTGTCAGCTTGTAGTGCAGAATATTTTCCCATCTCAAATTGGTCTTGCAGGGACTTCTTGAGGAAAGAATGGAGTCTATGCAGCTAGTTACTGTTGCCAGTGGACCTGGTTGCCCCTTCAAATCAGGAGAAGTTTTAGCATGCATAAGGCACTTTGTAAGTTTTCTAAGATATTTCTGGCCCACTTGTACATTTTGTAAAGAAACATGTTTTCTTTAAAACTTGTCCTTGCTAATTTAATTTTTTAACCCTTTGTGATCACACTGAGACAGACTGTGGCCACTCATAGTGTTCAGACTACTCACTTTATGGATCTCTGTCTTACTGACATTGAAAGCCTTGTGTATTCTGGATGCTCCTCAACCACTTAGTTGTGCTTAGTTATTCTTTGGCAATATTTGTTAGCCTCTCTGACATTTTTCAGCTATAACGTTTCTGAAATGGGAAGGATCAGAATGACACAGGGTTCAAGCATGTGCGAAGTATCAATTTCCAAAGCGTCATATTTATTATCTGTTGTGTGCTCTGTTCATCTGCTAATGTTTCTTAACCTTCTGTTTGTTCTATATGAACATCCCTTAACCTTCAGCTAATGCTAGTGAGGACTTTGAAGAGGATCAAAGCTGTAACAGGAGTCTGAAAGACAAGCAAGATTGTTTCCTCTCCAGGTTGTAATTGTTCTACGTGTACTATTTAAGAAAAGCCAGGACTGTCACCCTGAACAGCTGCAGTGGCTCTACCTCTCTTGAAAGCATGTCGAAGTGCCAAGGGGTGAAAACTTCTCTTGAGGTATGAGCTTCTTCAAAGAAGAACTTCCAAATTTTTTATTGCCATTTCTGTGACTTTTCTTGCCTTTTTCTAGAAAACATACTCAACTGAAACTTCCCATCCAGAACATTAACATTCATCACTTGCATTCATTTGTTCTTGTTTTATACAGATATACACATTTAATGAAATGGACAACTATCTTAAATAAAAAAGAAGCTTTAAACTTGCTGGTTTACCAAGATAAAGTCCAGCTCCTGTGATAAGAACATGCTCTATTCCAGTTTCTCCACCTAAATGTTCCTTTTTCTTCCTCGTTATTGTGATTCGTCTTTTTTTTCTTTCCTGACAAGAACACAAATCCTATTGATCAGCAAGCAGAGGTCAAAAGTTTTCAGTGACAGTGAAGTGAGACCACAATTCGCTGGCTGCTGTTCAAGTAATTAGCATTACTTTTGTACGGTGTTCTGCCTTGTCAAGTAGGTATCTTAGCAGGTGTGTTCAACACCTACACAGATCTAATAATCATCAGAGTTTTTAGGGGTGGTTCAATAGATCATTCTGTGACTTGATTGTGCAATTTTTACGAAGATGCTGTGTGACTGCTGGAACTTCCCATTCCTTTGTATGACTACACAACTTACCTGCATAACTTACCTGCTCAGGCCTTTGCCTGAGCTTTTCCTCAGCCTGAAAAGCATGAAGTCTTTACCTTCTGTTTGTTTTGCAAGAAGCGACAGTGTCTGTTCTGGAATAACCAGAAATGCTAATGTGTAGTGTGTTGTACCTAGTCCCACAGCCAAGAAGCTAATAACAGCACCAGCTAATGACAATGGCTAGAATATTTTTTTGTTACTATAAGCATATTTATATTGATTAAAAGTATTTTATAGCCATTTATTTTTAAAAATAATTAAAATAGCGTTTTTAAAAGAGTTAAAAAAAACCCCACACCAATAAAAAGAAGTGTTTCACAAAAATTCACATATGACCTCATGCTGCTTAGCTACTATTGTTTTCATTTATGACCAACAACACATTTATTTCTCGTTTCCTCACATTTTGTTGTCTACCTTACGCGCATGCTTAGGAATGCACACATCTTTTTGTCCTTTAATCAGGGGAGTTTGGATTCTGAATTTGACAAGGATGATATTTGAGGGGAAACAGTAGAGGGGAAGGAGATTGAAATTAAAAAAATAAAGGGATTTAGAACAGTTGTTCATAGTGTTAGGAACCAAGAAAGCTAAAGTCAGGGATTTGATTAATCTCTTGGATACACAAGTTCAAGTAACTACCTTTTTTCATCAGCATAATAATTCAGGTTGTGGAGGTACTCCTCCTTCTGCTGCCTGTCTCTATAAAATACTATAGGTTAGTCTTAATCTTGGTTTTATCCTTTTTCTTCAGATATGTAATACATTGTATCAGCACAGTGCTATTGAAAAAGTGAACACAATTGCTGCTACATAGTTGCCATTTCTCTGTGCTTGTTCAAAGATAATTTTCTAATCTCTGTTTATTCAGAGACTGAGAAATTTGGTCTACTGTATAATCCATTACTTCAAAGTGCTATATACTGTTATACTTACAAAACACCTCTATTCAATGTCTTGCATACATATATGCAGTGTGTGTGAGACGTGCCATTAGACAAGTGTTTAAGATAAAATCAAAAGAACAAGATCTTCTAACTAGAATTTTAGAATCCTAAAGTCCCAGTAAGTTTACATTTCTTAGCACTCATTTGAATAGGTATAATTTTATATATAATTGTAAACCTTGTTTCTACTGAATGAAAAAGGAAGAGTTCTCAATGGATTACTGAAGAACGCAGTTAGGGAAAAGAATTACAAGTTTAAATATTTGAATATTTAAATATTTGCATAAATACTTACTGTATACAACACCAGTTAACATATTTAGAAGTATGTGACTGCCAGTTTCAACTGGTTTACCTAAAACATGTATGTAATCTTTATAGTAGTAGTCCACTCTTGTTCTACTAGATCATGCAATCTTTGTTTTTGTTTTGATATATCATTTTAATTACTAGATTCATAGTATTTTTTTATAGTGAGAGGTTTTAGTGATGTAGATAGGTTTTAATAAAGGAAGATTCTCTTCTTCCCAATTCCTGTTCCATCTTCCATCAAATTTTAGTGTACGCAAACTTGAAAGTCTGGCTCCTGAAGGATGCTCTAATGCTGGGTAGTCTAAAAAAGTCTATTCTTATTTCCACTGCAACTCCATGGGTAATGATGACGGTATCCGATACGGATAAAATAAAAGATGTAGTATGGCCTAACAATGTTGTGCTGCCCTTAGGGAAAGCGCTACTTAGACATTAGATACACAGGAGCAAATGTTCTACTTAGGCATTACCTTTGCCATATCAGTAATAATTACAATATTTGGGGATTAGCTGTCACAATTGTATCCTCACAAAGAGGCATAATATCTACTTTACTTCCTCACAGTTTCATTTAAAATTTGGCATGAATGGAAACAGGATTGGGCTCACAAAGTTTTTCACATTCAACTATAAGAAATAATTATTATTACTGTTTCTTTTTCATATTACAAGTACAATTAGTGCTTAAACTGTATTCAGCTCTATGTAAAGAATATAGTCTCTACTCTGAGAATATGAGGTTGTGACAGATCCGAACATTACTAAAAATACAAATGGGAAGTGAAAAGGTAAAAATAACAGTAGAAAATTTTATTTGCATGAATTGGTTGTAGTAGTCCTGAAAGCCATACTGCTGTAATTGCAGTCTATGTTCTAGCCTAATATTACAGACTATTCAGAAGTACTCATTTTCTTTCAAACTTCTGTAAGTTTTTTAAGTCCTATGGAGGTTAAAAAACCAGTTCATTGCTGCCTATGTTTAATACAAAGAAACCTTTCACTCCATGTATAGTTTCAGATTTTCACATCATGCAACTGTAAACTTTTTGTGTTGAGTAGCACAGGGCAATTTATACACGGTAATCATGTAATCAAAAGCTGCCACTTGCAATGCAGCTTTTGCTTCATAAGTAAAGTGCCCATTAAAAATTCTGTGGCCTTTAAATGCAAGCTATTGAAAAGAGAAGAATGTAACACTGGCATTGATAAAAACTCTTTCAGTCTCTCACCAATTAATGTACAAAATTGAATGCTGGAGGCTTAGTTGGCCATGGGTTACTTCAGCTAATCTATTAGTACAAATCATTTGGCAAAATGTCTTACATGTTCATAATGAAGTCCAGAGATAGGACTGATTAAAACAGGTAGATAATACAGCTGTAGAGAAGGATTTTGGACTGCTTTATGCAGGTAAGACAAAGAGCAAAATAATAGCAAAGAGAAAAAGTGTGAAGAACAGAATGGACACTCTTGACTACTTTTTAAAACTTTACTGATTTTCCAGATATAGTAAAAAGCAAATAAATTGAGGTTAAGGAAAGGATACAACTTTTCAATTTCATATCTATTTTTAGAAATTTACGCTAGAAGTATAAAAGTTCAGAATTAAATATCACAATGTATCTTACTTTGTGCTAAAGATGAGTTTGAGTTTTAAATGGTTTAGAACTTAAGCGAATGTCTAATTTGCAGGGGGAAAAGTACTCCCTCTGCAGAGTAATTTTTTTGTCTTTCTTCTGATTTTTCAAAATCACATTTCTGTTTACATTTTGTTATAAAGCTGTCACAATATGACAAGCATTTATTTGAACTATATAAAAGGACACACAGAGCTTTTTCTGAAAATATTTGAGTTTAGATTATATATTTTCTAGGACGATTTTCATTTAAAAAGAGGAATATTTAAGATAATTATCTCAGGAAAATTACTGATAAAATTGAAGTAAAGACATAAGATGAAATTTCGAGGAAACATTAGTTGGTTCCCCTCCCCCCCCTTTTTTTCCTCAGTTTTCTGATTAGTTTGTCTGAAAATCTTAAAATGAACTTGTCAAGACCTAGTTTGTGTAAACTAACTTTCTAGGCTGTATGGTGAAATATTAACACTCCAACAAACAGTCTTCTGAATATTTTAAGTTCTGAAGTTTTTTTTTTTTTTTTACCTCAGTATAATAGTCCTGATCCCAGTGTTCTTTTGCATAGAAATATTTGTCAAGGGGCTGTCCTTGATACCAGTGAAAAATCTACTCCAGGAACACAATAATAAACTATTCATTCTATGAGCACCTGCTTGTACCAGAATTATTGGACTAAATGTTTTCATACTTTTATCTTTGATTTAAATTTTCCCTTAATTTTTTTCAGTTTACTATGAGTTCAGTTTTAATATACATTCTGCATAGCTACAAGTACTGATCCTGAGCTATTTTATTAAACAATGAGTTTGCAATACTTTCAGTCTTTCTTACACACAGACAAAAGTTTACTACAAATGAAGATTTACTCAATTTCTGGAACAGCAGCATGATATGCTTTGCACTTTCTGTGAACAACCTCTCTGCAAAATTATGTGCAGTAACTAGACCTATGCGATTGTTATTGCTATGCCTCCCTGAATACAACATTTTAATATTTTAATGTCTTTGATTTCATTGCCTCTTTGTACAACAAAAGAATATGTACAATGTGTGGGGTATATCCCACTTGCTTTTCCCAGGCTACAGCATTTTTCATTTTCACTGAATGTCCTCTCAAGCTATGTCGACTCTGCAAATACTCTTCCTCCTTTCTTGTTTATATGTATATGAAACAGTAAATATTCTGATTGATGCCTTCAGCACACTATGTCACCTTTCACAGTGCAAATTGTTCCCAATTACTGTTTTAGGTAATCTCACAATGAGCATGGCTACAGGAAATTTATGATTTTAACTGTTGGTTTGCAATAGGCCAATCCTGGATACCCAGGACTACCAAAACGAGTCCATCCCTCTGTCTCGTCGTGCATTCAGGAAGCACTAGATGGCAGTACATCAGCTGTTTAAATGTAATTCTGATTAATGAGCTGCAGCCGCTTTTTTCTGAGAAAGGGGTGTGTTGGTTGATTGACCTGGTTAGGATTATCTCGCAATATTGCTGTTAGAGTGGGGAATATGATGGAGGAGAAGTACGTGGACTTTGATGGGCTTCATCTAATAGATATAGTATTATACCTTACAATTATTATTTATGAAGCAAAGGACTTTTGCTTCATTTTTCAAGAAGACAATATTTTGACAAGTTAAACAAGTACGACAGAACATAATAATAAACAAAAGTCTTTTCTACATTCTTATAAAGTGAAATAATCAGGAAAAAACCCCAGTGACTGCCTATGACAAATTGTTTGCTAAAATCTAAATGTTGCAAGTAAGTCCGTTTTTTTTTTCTGGTGTAGGCTGTACACAAAAATGGTGCATAGCTTATTTCAGTACCGTATAATCCTGTGTTCAGGATGAAGCTCCTCATCAGCTTTGCACGTTGCTGATTGGGATAGTCCCAACTTTTCCCAAGACATCCTTGCTGCAGGTTTCTGCTGCTACCTTTGCATCATGTCTAAGTGATCACATGGCTACAAGGTAAAATCTGATAATTTTTGATGGGCTTTCTTCTGGTTTGGTGAATGGAACCCACTCAATATAGAGACCTGACTGCCTTATCTAGTGCACAGGAAGCAACACAAGTCTGCAGGTGTGAGAGTAGGAGTTGGTCCACCTCTTTCACAGTCATCTCAGGGATAAGCTATATGTGAAATCCAAACCTTTGCAGCACTGGGCCTTAGATCTCCTCATCAAGATATCTACTTTGCATCTTTGTAGTTTGCAGTACAAATATGAATCATAGCCATGACCTACATTTACTTCCATTCGTAAGTCTTACTTGAGCTAGGACTTCCTTTTGGAAGCTGTAATCTAGCAGGAACACAGCACTGACCACAGGGACCTGGATTCTCCGTCAAGTAGAATTCAAAAGCATCATACTCTTTGCTTTTTATGTGGCCCTTCTTTTCCAGAAATAGGATTAGAATACTTAAAGTCTGTTTACTAGACTGTGTGTCATCTCAGGTCCTTTTGGAAATTATGCTATATCTGGTTTTCAACACTGAAAAAACAGTTCTTAGTTACTAATTTTCATCATCATCATCATTATAAGGTCCATGAATTTTACAGAATAAGTCTTATCCCTTTACATATTTTCATTAAGTATGTGTCATTCTTAGTGCTCCAGCAATTGTTCACATAGGAAAATAAATGCTAGAAAAGACTAAATATTTTAATCCATGCTTAATTGTATTTAACTGATTTTGCTCACAGTACAATTTCTCTTTGATAGCAGCTGCTTTGCTATTCCTTATTTCACCATCCCAATTTACATGTTTTATTTTTTCTCTCTCTGCCTACTCTCCAGTACATATTCCTCTGCAATCTGGTTCCTTTCTCAGTCTTCTGCATGCATTTTCCTGCATTTCCTTTTCACATTACTTTTCAGTGTAATTCTTCTCAACTGCAGTCACGTCCTTAGCTCAATGGTTCTCTGAAACTTTAAAAATTCCATGCTTCTGAAGCAAGAAAAAGGAGTTTCTTCCACTAGAGTAAGGCCTTTTAAGATTAGGCAATGCTGGATAATGCTGATATTAGTGCTAGTGTCATGGACAAAAGAATGCAGTAGTAGCTAGTGTCTGTGTTGAACCCAAGTCCTGTCATGAATTCCACAAAAGTCCTTGTGGATTTGTTTAGATACAGGGGCCTGGGTTGTACAAAGGTTTGCTGCTGGATGGTAATGTTACTGGGGGTGAAATGCACAGGAGAAAAAATGCATGTGTGCCCTCAGGTATTTTTGATAAATGCATACTTATTTTTACATAGATTTCATACATAATTTACTCACAACTCAATTCAGGAAGATACAAATATAATGGATAACCTGACAGCTAACAAAGTGAAGAAGCACACTGTTTTTCTGTTTGAAGCAATAGCACTACAGAGAGGTGCTTAAGTATTCAAATCTAGCCCCTCTCCTTTTGTCCTCCCTGTTCATGGAAAGAATCCCAACCTCAGCAGCATGTCCTCATAATCATTCTACCCAACTCCGTCAGAAGCTATGACTTCTAACATCTTTAACGAGAGTAAACGATCTTACCACCTTATTTTTTGTCCTTTTTGGAGATGTCTTCCTTCCTATGTTTGTCAGTTAAGAATAAGTAAAAACTTATATCAGTGTCCTCTGTGGCTATGCCTAAACCAGATTTCTTCAAACCTGACCACATCAGAATAATGCACGATCCCTTAAAGATGCTAATAAAACACCACGTATGTATGCAGTCACATCGACTTCTACCAGGATTAGTTATTCTATTTGTAGGACTGTGTAACTTGTGGGACTATCTAGCTAGCAAGCAGAGCTCTGCTAGCATAACTTCATTTTCACTGGATGTAATTCACTGGTGGATAGTATTGGAGTTTCTATATCAGTAAAATACTTCTAGTGTCAATAGATCTGATGAACCATGTGATCCTAAGTAAATGTTGGCCACATTCCTTTGTAACTCACTAAAACAAGTGGGAAAGTGCTAAGAGTTATTATAGGCACAGCCTGAAACATGACAGGGAATTTTCTCAGTAAATGCAGTAATTCGAATTGCTGCAGCATAAACAAAAATGACATCTGTTTCATCATAGATAAGATACATAGCCCATTTCCTTTCAAAACTACATACATACACCCACAGACATACATAAATAAGCTTTTTCTCTGGAAGTTCTCTTCTAGGAAGAGGTATTGGATCAAGCAGAATCCCATAAAATTTTGGCATTGTATTTAAAGGATGTGTTTTCTCATGGTTAGAGATACAAATTGTTTTTCCATAACCACATAATGTAGTTTGGATGAAGTAGTTTATGCTTCCACTGTTTATGATTCCTTTCGAAATTACTGAATTACAAAGACATAATTTTCAGGGGAAAATATAGAACCTTGCCCTATTTTTTTCTTTCTGATGCTCTGCATCATAGAAGTTAACTGAACTAATGTTGAATATTTGGCTCTGAAGCCAAAACAACACTGCAAGAAAATGAGAGAAGTCACAGGTTTGAAATGCTTAATGTTCATTTAAGAATAAATGTTTGTGCTGGTTTTGGTTGGGGTAGAGTTAATTATCTTCACAGTGGCTGGCGTGGGGCTGTGTTTTGGATTTGTGCTGAACACAGTGGTGATAACATAGAGATGCTCTTGTTATTGCTGAGCAGGGCTTACACAGAGCCAAGGGCTTTCCTGCCTTTCATTCTGCCACGCTGGGGATGCATGGGAGGCTGGGAGGAGACATAGCCAGGACAGGCGACCCCAACTGACCAAAGGGACATTCCCACAGCGTATGATATCATGCTCAGTGTATAAAGTGAGGGGAAGGAGGAGGAAGGGGAGGGAGGATATTTGGAGTGAGAGTGTTTGTCTTCCCAAGCAACCATTACAAGTGATGGGGCCCTGCTCTCCTGGACATGGCTCCACACCTGCCTGCTGTGGAAACCAACAGCTGCTCTGAAATGCTTCACAGAGCTCGACTTGGACACAAGCACTTTGTACCCTTGAGAATTCAGCCTGTACCCGTGAGAACAGAAGCAAAGAAACCAAAACAACGGCTCAAGAACTGCAGCTGCTCTCGGGATGTTATTAGCTTCGATTTGCTTTCTAATAGGTGATGGTAGCAAGCAACCAATACTTTTGAGGGGTGTCAACGTAGAAACCAATGGGGACACAGCACGACTGCCAAGGGACTGTATAAAAGTAGACTTTGTAGAATAAAACGAGCCTTTTGCCTTCTGAATGGAGTTGGTGTGAGTGATTTGTGAGTGTTGCGTCTATCTGAACAGCAACAGCCTGCCCATGGGAAACTGAATTAATTCCGTGATTTGCTTTGCTTGTGCGAGCAGCTTTTGCTTTCCTTGTTAAACTGTCTTAATCTCAACCCACAAGTTCTCTACCTTTTAGCTTTCTGATTTTGTCCCCAATCCTACTGTTGGGAGAGTGGGCGAGTGGCTGCCTGGGGCTTGGCCGCTGGCTGGGGTTAAACCACGACAACAACGTTGCTAAACAGTTCTGCTGTGTTAGCACGGGACAGAATCTGCAGCAGCCTAGCAACCTGCAAGATCTATATGCAAAGAGTGTATGTACAAAGCCCCTCAGCTTCCAGACTAGCTCAGAAGTTTACAATAGTCTCACGTGGACCCTTAAACACAACACAGTAGAATTCACTTAGGTCTTATGGATCAGTAGAAGTTGGGATCCTTGTCTTACAAAGTGACGTGTCCAGGAGTTCACTCTAAATTACAGCTGGAAGTGTGATGTGACAGTCATCATCCACTCTCAGATCTATCGAGGTCACATCCGCTTATGAACTCAGACCTCGATGACGCTATGAGACATGGAACCAGCTGAATTTTAAACCTCCATTTCAGAGAGCATTATTGCTGGCTGGCTCCTTTGGAGCGGACTTCCCTGCAAGCAGGTTTTGTTGTGTATTTAAATCTTTTAACAAGTACCTTGTCTTCTCCAATACAACCCAGAGGCAAATGTAGTTGTCTCTCGAGAAGAGACGAATTCAGCAGTTACAAAACACAGACTTCATAAAACCAGGCACTGCCAATTGCGATTATTTAATTTAGAAAAACCTCCAGTGGAAACCCCTTGAAAAAATTTTGAAGTGTTCTCAAATCAAACATCATTGTAGTGATAGGGGATTGGTAAACTGAGAAAACTAAAATGGCATTTTCCAAGTGAGGAGTATTATTGGAGATTATCAAAGATGAAATTATAGATTAAAATACACTTAGTTTTAATAGCCAGTGATTTTATTAGAAACACTGGTGAAAGCTTTCAGTATCTATCTATAATATTCTTCACCCAAAACACACCTGCCATTTTTTTTTACCTCCTACTTGAAATATGCTGTCCTCAAACTCTTCTCTCTCTTAGAAAAATTGTGCTGGTCAGTTATTAGTATATTTATTAGTTTAGACATACTATTCCAATTTAAAATCTCTTACTCCAATGAAAAAGCATTTTAATTTTACAGACACTATCAGATTTAAATACCTGAATTGTGTTCAGCTTGCTAAACCCATTTTCCACTACACAATCTTCAAAATTTGAAAGTAATTTACAGAGGCTTAAGTGCAATAAACACTTTTCTAACGCCCCAAGTCAGCAGTTGCTAAATGTAGTATTTTTGATAATTGCTTGAATTAGTGTTGTTTACAAAGACACGTTCTAAATAGATCCCTGTTCGTTTCTCTTTTTGCCACTTTGCATTACAGAGGCTACTTCAGCAAACATTAAAACACAACTCAATATTTAATGATCAACGTCAGCAACGTTTGCAAACCACAGGAGTCCAGCTGTTTTGAGTGGCAGTGTTCCTGCTGGACTTGATCAAACAAAAGCCGATGAAACCCAGCCGGTCACAGCGAACTAGGGCCTGTTCAACTCCTCTGTCCCGATGCACGTCTGCTCTTCCCTTCGGCCCCTGCTCGAGCTGAAACCACCTGCATGAGCTGGTGTCGGGCCAAGTCCTCGGCTGGCCTGCGAAGATGCCCATGTCCTTCACGGCATGCAGTTGCGGGTGGATTTTCTCACTGAGGAGACCTGGGACCGCTTTCATTTATTTATTTATTTATTTTCCCTGGGACAGAGCACCTGTGTGTCCCCAGGCGAGCGCCCCAAGCCGTCCTCGCTGGTGCTGAGGACAGCCTGACCTGGGCGCTCCGCGGGACGTGCCCCTGCGCAGGTCAGGTCGGGGTGTCGCTCTCCGGCCCTGCCCTGAGCCACGGCGTTCCTGGGAAGCAGGAGACACGCACTTGAGTGCTAGACCCTGGCTCATCCCACTCGAAGGCCACGCTTCTTTCAGCAAAGGGCAGCAGCGTCTCAGCCTCCACTTCCTAAACTCCCTGTTTAGGGAGTCCTGCAAGGACTGCAACCCTGCAAGGCTGTCCCGCCGCCAGGGCGGAAGGCTGCGGCGAGGCGGCCCCCGCGCCCCGCGGGTAGCGGAGCCCGCGCAGCCCGCGGAGCCCCCGGCGCCACGG
>VYZQ01049429.1:2213-15534 GCA_013400655.1 Mystacornis crossleyi | reverse complement strand
ATATTTTCTCATGGTTCTGACTCCTGGTAGAATTTGTGAATACTGAGAGCAGGAGTACTAATTCAATGTTGTCAACCCTAATGTGCAAGAGGCTTGAACCGATCCAGTAAAATCATGGTCTTTCTAAGGATAATAGTATCTACTATCATTAATGTTCGTTTTCTGGCACATGATAAATTTAAATGCAACTGCAAGGATCTGTTCTTTTTTTAATCAAAATACTTATAAAACAAAGCCTTTAGCGTAGATACCCTGATACTGATATCAAAGTGCTTTCTTCCATTATCACTACCTAATTTCCCTTTTCCATCATATGCATATTTATCCATTTATCTGCAGCAACATGAAAGAGATGATTGTTTAAATCCACATCCTCTCTCAAAGCAGTGTAACAAGTCTTTGTCTCTACAGTGACTATACTTCTCAAAGGATATGACTTGTCACAAAAAATAAAAGTTTTCTCTGTAATATTTTTTCCTATATCAATGTATATATCAATATATGTTAGAGGAAAGCTCAAATTATTTCATTCTCTTTTTCCTTTCAAAAAAGGAACATGCTCACAGGTAATGAAGAAATAACACCAGTGATAAGCAATTCTGATATTCTAGATAGCCTTGGAAGAGCAGGAACTGAAAAGAATTAGAAGTTGAGCCATTCCCACCCATACATTCGAACAGAAAGAAAAAGAATAGCGTATGCTATGAAGAAGAAATATACTTGCATTATTTTAGTTAGTATTACTAAGAAATACTTTTCCTCGCATTTATTAAGTAGAGGATGTTGGCATAAGGTGCAAAGAAACTGTTAATAATATTCCTTACTTAAGGTGGCAACCAATGAAATCAATAAATGCAACAAGCTAGGCTTTCTATAAAAGGCTTGTTATAGTCCTGGAAAAAGACAGAGGTCTAGCTGAAGATTCAGTTTAAAGTACTTGTACACTTTAAAGCCTTCCAAACAACACGAGAGTTTCTCTCCCTTCCTGTACAACCTCTACTGCAATCAGAGCTTAAAAGATATGAATGGAATTGTTGCAAACAGCAATTTAGCCTGTCTTCCTTGATCCCATGAGTATCAGATCTGTAATGCTCAGTCCATGGAGAATTAGAGGTTTTAGAAAACCAAAGGCTCAGATATAACCAAGTTCATAAGGAGCAGTGGAAGTAGCTTGGCTGGAAATTTTTAAAAAGAGCTTGTCTGTAGAGATCTCCCTAATGAATACTTACATATAAAGTTAACTATTAGGCCATGATTATTACAGACAGTGGTTATACAGAATATAAATAACCTTGACTGAGTTCATGTCCCTGCTTGCTTTCAATAAAGAATTAATTTGTTCAGTCCAAAAAAGCCTTTTTGACAATAATATTTATAAAATGGCTTAAATTTAATAAAAACATATTAAGTTAATATTTGATAAAAGTCATACCACAGACACTTTTGCAGTGAAATGTCAGTGAAAATTTTTAATAAGACAAATGAAAGTGAAATGATATTAAGCTAATGTAAACAGCAAGGCATCTTGTAGGACTGATTATCACCCCAAGGGAAGATAATCTTTTTTCAAGTTTTAGTAATTGTTCAAACTATCATAAAGAAAATTTAATAAAGGACAACCTTTAGCAGTTAAATAAAACAATTTCAGAGTTGTTTTATGAACAATTTACTGCTAAAAATATAAAAAGTTTATATTGAAATGGAACAGTTCCTTGTCAGGTTCCTTCTGCTGAGCAACCAGGACTCCCAATATCTAAATTAATTTTTTATAATTTTTTCTGGTGTTTGCTTTTTTTGTGTGGTTTGTTGGTTTGTTGGTTGGGGTTTTTTATTTGTTTGTTTGTGGATTTTTGGGGGGTTTTGTTGTTGGTGTTTTTTTTTACTTATGATACTAATAATGTTTTCAAAAACACCAGTCCAGTTCTAGGTAAAAACACAGAGTGCTCCTCTACAAAAGAATTAAATTAATGCTTTCTGAAATAATGATCAGTCACAATTTCTATAGTGGTGAATGAGCGTCTGAACTACTGCTCTAGAAAACAAGGCAAAATATTTGATTGCTAGTGCCGAATAAGTGTCTCAAAATGCCTATAAGTCCAAGTGATTCTGAATTATTCAGATGAATCAAACCTGTTTGGAAAGTTGTGCACAATACCCATAAAATAAAAAGTTAATGTTATATTAATATTGTATTAAATATTGATTATTTTCTAGCATTTGAATATATTTGTACATACATATTTAAAATAGAGGATTTGTAGGTAAGACACAGAATGTCTCCCTTTCCAACTTTTCAGTTGACCTCATTTGCATTGTTTTTAATATTACTTTTTTAACCAAATCAGCCATTAATATGTCTAGAAGAGATTTACAAAATCTCTTGGTCGAGAAGGCTGGTTTATGCTGAATTATTTGAGCGATTGTTCAATGTTATTTGTTATAGGAACTAGATCCTCTTTTGCTTTCTTACTGCAAGTCAGACATAAAATGTCTTTTTGTGCTCAGGCTAAGGGGAAGATGGCAGAAAGAGTTCTCAGCTTCTCTAAACCAGCAAAAGTGAGGTGCTGCTATTTGACAACATTCACTTGAATTAAGCATGGAAAAACTGGAGCACTGCTCAGGCAGTTAAGTAATTGAGGATATACCCTGAGGTATTTGGTGCTGAGAAGTGTTAAAACCATGGACTCCTGTCTACCTGTAGGCACTGAGGCAGCTTCAACATGCTGCTCCCACTGCAAGGCATGGTCCTGTTCTCTGGTGAATAAAATGCCTGTTGAAAGAGGCCTTCTGAGAAGGAAAGGAGTGGAATTAATTCTGTTGGGTTTTTTCCCATCTATTTGCCAATCAGACTGACAGCTTCTAAAATTCAGCTAACATTTCAGAGAACAAGCAGCTGCTGGGGATGAAGCAGTTTACTAAGCCTTGCTCTCTCACTTAGGATTGTGAATGTAATGCGGATTCACTCAGAAGCATGATTTTCCAATTTCCTAAAGCCTGGACTGAAAGTAACAAAGAGTGCTCACAAGTACCACAGTTAAGGTGTTTGGTTTCTCAAATGAACTTTATGAACTGTCATTTCTTAAAGTCTCACAAGCTATCATTACACACTCTTCAATTTTTCTTTTAGTTCTGCCAATATTATTCACATCTAATAGGAAAAAAAGAATAAAGAAGAAAATTATGTATAATTTGAAACTTTGGAAATGAAGTATATAAGCTTTCTTGTTAGTAAATGAAGAGGAATAGAAAACCTGAAGGAAAATCAATTCAAAGATTTTTGACTGTTAATTTGAAGTGAGATGAACAACCTCATTCTTTTTGCTAACTGTGATGGAAACCTGCTTGCAGCAGAAGCCTAGACAGCTATCCTAAATTATTCAATTAAGTTTCAGATGGCTAAAGCTGAGTGACAGCAGTCTTCACTTGTTTTTTTTCCAGTGTGTATGGATCTTTCAACTGCATTTGGAAAACTCAACTGCTCATTTAACTCCCAATCACAGTGGTATCACAATAAAATCACCCTTCATCTGTGATAGTAATTTTTTTGGTATTTTGTTTGAATTATTCAGGAAATATATTTAAGTGCTTAATAATAAGTGTAAGAGGTGCCTCAGAGAATTGAAAAGTTCAGGGAGACACTATATAGATTTCTGAGTCACGTTAGTAACCTGCTCTCAATCTGCGCTCTTTGTACTAGACTTGATTCATTTGCAAGGAAAAGTTGCTGGGGAAAACGGCATTAACTTATGCCAATTTTTTCAGGCCCACTTGTTTATTTCTGAATTCCTCTGGGAGGTCATAATAAGTGCCAGTGTAATCACATTTGGAAATGGTCTTTTCTCTGCCAAGAGAAGGGATTAAGGACAGCAAGACACTTCTGTTATTCTGTCTCTCAGCTGCACTTGGTAGAACTACCACTACTATACAAACAGCAACTCATCTTGGCCTCTCTTCTGCAGCAGCCAACTACTGCCAAGAGGGAACATGACTGCAGTTAAATGAATATCCTTGACTGCCACTTGCATCTAGTACTTCAGCCAGAAAAAATATGCCTGGCTTCAACCTTCCACTTAATACAACTGCCAGACTAATGACATTATGCATTTTAGTAACACACAACAGGATACTCACTCATCTCTCTACAAGGGTATAAACCCCTGCAGACTGTGTGTGCTGCTCTGAAGTAGTTGCCACAACCTTTCCATGGACCTTTAAATTAAACTAATTTCTGTTCTGTCTTCCAGACAAATCTGCTCGGGCATAACAGAGTATATTGTGCACCAGGGTGTTCAATACTATGCATGAAAAGGATCAGTAAATTTTCTGTGCCTAAGATGTGAGATCCTGTGCACTGTATAAAGAAGGTGCAGGGCAGGGTCCCAGAGGTGTGTTAAGGAAGAGCAATATCCTTCAACACCCTACTTGCCTCCTACCTATGGGCTTTATGTGATGCTGTCAGCCTGTCAGAAAGACACTCATCTGAAATGGATGTAGGGTATGTGTGCTGAGTGCAAGAGGCTGATCCATGTACAGAGTGGATGGGAGACACAAAGAGAAGTTTAAGAGAAGTTTGTGCGCAAAACGAGTGCGCGTGAACAATCTGTCAGTGCATGTGTGGTACAAGTCTGCCTCAATGCCAATGCACAAATTAGAAAAATGACAGCTCTATAAAAAAGACTTATCGTGACGTTATTCGTGAATTCGACATTATTACCTGTGTTAGTCACTATTGCAGATTTCACACTAGTTCAGCCCCCAGGTTTAGGTAACAAGACCATTTTAATCAACTATTTTATAATAGTTATATAATAACTATATAATATTTATATTAGTATATAATATTTATATTAATATAGATCTATAATAGTTATGTAACTAATTATATAATGATATATAATGAAATAAATACAAAATTTTAGCTGAAAAGTTCCATCTAATCACAGAATCATAGAATCACAAAATCATTTAGGTTAGAAATCATTTTGGTTCCCAGAGAAGTTGTGGATGTCCCATTCCCAAAAATGTTCAAGCCCAGATTGCATGGGGCCCTGACCAACCTGGTCAAGTAAAAGGTGTCCCAGCTCATGGCAGTGGGGTTGGAAACAGGGAATCTTTGAAGTCCCTTCCAACCCAAACCTTTCTATGAATGGATGGTTTTATGAAAAGATCACTGAATCCAACCATAAACCTAAAACTGCCATTACATCTTGAATTCAAGCCAAGCTAGACTTTTCCTAAGCTTAAGAGACAGAAGTCATTTTAAGCGCTTTCGGAAACAAGCCTTAACACCTAATTGTATTTTTAAAAAAACTGAGTATAGTTTTTAAACTATACATCTAATTCAATTCAAACTATTCAGACAAATAAAAATAGCATTTGTTTCATATAAATTGTTGCAGTACACCACCTCATTATAATTAATAGTTGCCATATCTCAGGGCAACAAAGAGTTTATTTAATATACAATAAAAAGACATTGGAACTTAGATGTTAGAGCAACAGATAAAGATGCAGAATTTGAAAATGCATCTGTAAAAACAAAATTAGTCAGGAGAAGATACCTAAAACATTCTGCTGTTGTTCTGTAATGATTATGGTGGTTTAAATGTTAATAATTTTTTCTTAGCTATTTTCTCTTTGTAATGCTGCAATGAATTTTTTAACTGGCATACAGAAGAATATTAATGATGCAACAAATTGACTGGTGCTACAGAGATGTAGCTGTTTTTTTTATGAGTATATTTAATTGCACATGTCTTAAGTTTCTAATTGCAACCAGTACTAAAAGTGTCTAGATGTTTAAGGATGCATTTTTATAGTTAAAAATACTTCATTATTATTACTTATGTGGCAGATAGTTTGCTAAGATATAATGATAACACATTAAAGTGGATTAGAAATCCCATTATTAAAACACAAGCTTTTCTGAATAGAAAGACCAAAAAAAAAAAAAAAAGTACTCAAAGCGGAATAAGCACCTCTTCATTTTCTTTCACAAATCTCATTTTATTATAAGCTAAATGTCAGACACATAAAGACGTAACTGCTGGCATGATCCCATCAGGGAGGTTCCTATCTGTTATCATATGGTATTCAATATTATTTTCCCACAGATTTTAAATAAAGCCAATGAACTTTACTACAGGCTCAAATTTCAAGCAAATATAGTTTAGCCTACCTAGAGGTGGATTGTTTATTTTCAAATAGGAAGATATGACCTCAGTCAAATAACATTTGTTATTGTATTTTAACTCAGCATTAGGGCAAACACCAATTATGAAATTGTGCTGTCAGGTTACCCCTCTAAGGCTAGTCACACACTTCATGTTTTCAGCGGCAAATTGAATTTGACATTTAATTTGAAGCCCAGGACACCATAATGTAAAACCTTCTGCAGTATAAGTGATAAAGCATGAGGGCATACATCCTGTCTGGCTCTTTTAAATAGTCCTCTCCATGTAAATATGGCCTTCATTATTTTCTATGGGGATAGTTTTCCTGATCTTTAAAGAAAAATTCCAGTAAATGTTTAGAATCACAGTAGCTCACAACTAGAGTATTTCAGGCTTCTTCATANCCAGGACCGGCTGCCCAGGGGCTGCTGAAGTTTTCTCCCATCCCTTCCCAGCTTGGGCAAGTTAAGTTTCCCCCGTGCTCCCCGACCTCACTCCGGAGCGCCCCTGCCAGCTCCGGCCATCGCTGCAGCAAAAGGGAGAGTGCTGACAACCCCGGCAGCTGTCACTGGGGTCTGATTCCTATTACTTGTTACTGCCTTAGTTATTGTTGTGTTTTTTTTTTTGCTTTGCCTTGTTGTACATATATATATATAAGCAAAGACCTGTTATTCCTATTTCTGATATATTTGCCTGAAAGCCCCTCATTTTCAAAATTATAATAGTTCGGGAGGAAGGGGGTTACATTTTTTCCATTCCGGGGTGGGAGGGGGACTCCTGCCTTCCTTAGTAGACACCTGTCCAAACCAGGACAATTCAAATAAGTGATCTAATACAAAACCTATCCATACATGATTTTTAGACACAATTAGAGGAATTCTTAGCATAGCTTTTAGTAGGTGGTGGTGCCAACATTTCTTCATTTTTTTATTCTTCAAAAGATAACTTAATTTTACACTGCAAGTAAGCGTGCTAATAGTGGTGGCAAGCCCTTTATTGGTAGAAGAATAATTTCTTGCAGATATTTCTGTGTAAGTTGGCAGGCCTTCCTTTAATACATTTTAGAATATTGAAATGTAATATTTTCAAGAATTAGCCTTCTTACTTCTTTGACACAATACACAGTTTTAGGATCAAAAATTAAGAATGTCATAACCTGAAAGTCCAGAGGCTGGTTTTATGCACATACAAATGGAATTTAGCAAGGATTTCTGGGTTAAGCAACCCCTTGGAGGTTACCATTACATACTAAAAAAAAAAAAAAAAAAACCACAAAACCCACCCACTAAACAGACAAACAAAACTACAACAAATTCAAACAAAACAATAGCAACAACCACCAAAAAAAAAATCCCAAACGAACAAAACAACACCAAACCCACCAACCGACCAAAAAAAATCACCTTAGGAGCGTTTCTTTCCCCTGTGAGCTTTCATATTGCAACAGCCATGAATTAAGCTGTGAAACACATACCAGTTCAGAATCAGGCCCAGAGTTTCCAGCCATAGAGTACTGTACAACAACTATCAGATGACTGTGCAGTTCAATATTTGTACACAAAAATAATCCAGTCCAAATAGGAGCATGTTTCTGGTTAATTATCCTGCCCACACAATACATCCAGCATAATGTTAATTTTGCATAAACTGGCACTATCTGATCTACAGAAAAATCAGAAATGATCCAGTTATTTCCCTTTTTTTTTTTCCTACCGTTTCTACATTCTGCATCAATTGGATGAAGTGTTTTGGAATAATTTTGTACTGCTGGTATGCTAAAATGGAGGTTACTGTCATGAAGATCAACTGCTTTAGCACTCCCTACAGAGTACCAGTATTTCCTTAATTATTTTAAGAAGTGGTCAGAGTTCTGTTAGGAGATGTGGAACAATATCTCCTGAGGGTTTTTTCTTTTTTTGGGTTTTATTTCTGAAATTATTCTTAAAAGATTTTTCTGGGGAGAGAACACCCTCCTTGATTAAAAGAAGTCATGAGGCTCTTACTGGTTTCCCGAGAGCAATGTCACTGTGTTGACAGCACCCATTTCCATTAATCCCTAGTTTTTTTTCTATCAGAACTTGTCTTGTAAAAAACTTTGTCCTTTTTCTGTAGCTAGTGAGTTCCAATTGCTGGAACAGGTTGTATGTTGTGTTCACTGAAAGATGAAAATTTCCTTTTAATTTTTTCTTTATTGTCATTTATGAAGGAAGGGAATTTAGAATTTATAAGCAAGAACACAAACTATGCACAGCTTAGAGTTTACAGTGTGGCACTTTCTTTGCTGTAGAAGATGCTTCACTTTGGTAAATTCATATTGTCTATGAAACACAATCTAAGAATATCAATTCAGCAAAACAAAGTGAAATATGCTGAAGAAACTATATACCTTGTGCTGTTAGTGTACTGAAATTCTGCCGCTGCATCATGCAAAAATACAAGCCTGAGGCTACTAGTGCATGCTGTACAAGTGCTGACAAATCCTAATAATTACCCAGAGAAGGTTCTGACGGGACAGAGTTTTCAGTCACTTGTTTGACAGGAAGTGAAGTGTCAGGCCCATCACTGCACCTACTTAAGATTATTTTTTTGTGCTTCTGGAAGATATGTGGAATGATGCCTGCCTTTATTAAAAGTTCAGCCATCCCCTTCCAAGAGACAGGAATCTTTTGTCACAGTCCTGCTTAGTGCTTATAAGGGAACCAAGATGGAATTGAGATAGGAATTGTATGTATGCTTCTCTTCCCTCCCTGATAATTAGTTGGAATCATAAGTGTTTTACAATTCAGTTTCTAACCCTTGCTGCCAAAAAAGAATAGCAGGATGGCTAATAGACAGAGTGCCACTTATATCTGAAAATGAATGCTGCCTCGGGATGCCTTGTAACCTTCCTGCTCTTCTCCACAGGTTTTGTGCAGAGCAGCAAAGAAAGAGAAGATGCCAAAAAGACACACGCTTATGTGAAATAAGTTCTCAAAATTAGTCTGATGATGTCTTTTGTTAAATGTGATGCTATACTTTCTATTCTTCTTGAGTGTTTCTTTAGACTCTAATTATAATAGTTTATCCATAAAAATTGACATGATCTATCTGTGCAACTTAGTACTGTGACAGGTCCCATCACAAAAATATCTGAGCAATTGGAAATAAAAAATAGTCCCCAGCATGTTCTTTTCTTTCTGCTATCCATATTATTTCATAATATTTTAAAATCATTCAAAATAAAAGAATGAGGATGTCATTAAGTATGTTTGTGTAGATTACTACTGAAAATGGAGATGCAAGTATTGTCTGTGTTTTGAATACTTTTTAAGTGTAATTAGTGTATTATTTGTAGTCTTTGTATTTATGTTTCTATGATTCCTTGGCCCTATACAGTAACTTACTATAGGATAAAACTTTATATTAATTAAAGCAATCAATATGCTAATTAAATATAATGATTAAATTAATCAGATTTTAAATTAAACTAATTTAAGAAATTTAAACAGACTTAATCAAGGACAAAGGGACTTTAGAAATTTGATAATACTTCATAGATAATTATACAGGAAAGCAGACATGTATTAGCTTGGTCTAATTCCAGTAAGCTGAAAGACAAATTCTTTAGCTGTAAATCCTTCACTTCAGCACTAAAAGTATACAATAAATTATTATTGTCCACCCAAGGAAAATCCACAACTAAAAGCACATGATAGAATACTAACCAAATGTGTGGGAAATATCTTACTTATATCACTATTTAAAATTTCCAGCAGAGAAGACTCATAATACATCCAGCGGAAAAATCTCTAATATGAAAATATTGCCATTAGTTTTACTGCAACTATATTTACACCTTTTTAGTAGTTCAGAGAAATTAACTTGTGGAAGAAAAACTAAAAATAATTTCAGTTTCAACTTCATGATTATGTGTGTGGATCTCTTCTGACAATTTATTCACTAAGGAGAAAGACATTAAGAAACCAAACTAGGCTACAGTCATTCAAAGTGCTTATAATGTTGTCTTGGGGTGCCTTTATGATGTTGTATCCCATATCGTCTGCCCTATGCCCAGGCATGATTCTTGTGCCTTTCTGTGCCTTTAAAACTGGGTGTGAGAGAAAGGAAATAAAAAAGCCAGATGACCATTTCAAAGCAGTTTGTGTTCCAAGGACACAGGGAAAGCTTTTGCAGTGGCAAGAGCAGAGGGAGCACCTTTCCTGATTTTCAGTCAGGTCTTGCCTCTTTTTCTCGGAAGACAGAGATGAAGAATTAAACTTCCTTGTTTCCCTAGGAACCCACCTCTGAAGAGGAGGAGAGAGACCACACCCACAGAAGATCTTTAAAATCTTCCCAGGTTTCTCCCCACAGAGAGAGGTTTTATTATTTAGCATTTTTATTCTTTTCCTGTGTGTTTGTTATATAAATAATTTTTTTTCCTTTCCTCCGAGGAATATTTCTCTCCCGAACCTGGTGGGGGAAGGGTGGCTGTAACCTGCCTTCTGAGAGAGGACATTCAAATTTAGACATTACTCTGAATTTTGTCTCAAACAGGGACAAATGTTTATGGAGATATAAAAGGAGAAAATTAGTACAAGTATTACAGCTGCTAGTGGATATTATCATCTGTTTCAAGCTTGTTTTCAAAAAATACAGGCTGGAGAATGTTTCCTGAACCATAGAAAATTCACAACCTTCAGAAAAGAGAGTGCACTGATATTGTGAGGAAAGAAATTATGATACAATCAATCAATTTAATAAAATTACTTATTTCCTCAATAATTTCCTTGTTCCAAATAAATTGGGGTGAAGGGAGATGTTGGGTAAGCAAGAGGTGGCAGCAGCTGATGAGAAACTTAGAGACTGATTTCTCCTTGAGAAGGTCTCTACCTTCTGGATGCTCCTTCACCTCCATCTCCTTTATGTCTCAAAATTTAACCTGATTAGTATGTTATACAGAGGACAGAGGGAAGCAATCTCACCCTCCTCTTAATGGTTTGAGGATTTACTAAACATATCGGAAGTGCCACAGTTTAAAGGAAGATCATTTTTAGAGTTGCAGAGGAAGTGATGAATAAAGAAAACAAAACAAATCTATGATCTCAATTTGGTGAACGGATGACATTATGAAGGAAAAGGAATCTAAGGACCAGAGAAGAGACAATGTACCTTTTCTTACTCATAAGCTCCGGATTTGAACTAGCTGGCTCAATTTCATTCTTTTTCATTTAAATTTACCAATTTCCTCAGCTGTTCTCTTACAATGTAAATTTTATGTGACCGTCAGTGACTGAGATGAACGATTAAAATAAGACCATGACATTCTGCCCCCAAGTATTTTCTGTTTTCATAGCACAAGCAGATAAAATATTACAAGATTGCTACAAATCAAAAAAAAAAAATCTGCTGTGTCTCTTATTCCTACATGCAGTCCTGTAGCCTGTATTACCCCCAGCTGTCCTTGTTTTATGGCCTCTACAGGCCAATCTTCGCCCTTGACTATTTGCATACAATCTAGTAGAAAGTTAATGCATTATTTTTTGCCTCACTCTTTACTAGCTCTGCTTTTTTCTCTTCCACAAAGAAAACATAAAATTTGGAGAAATCAATCAGATTTACCATGTAGTGTCACAATAAATGTGCCTGAAGTACCATTTTTTACAGCTTGGTATATATAGCGTAGCCTAAAATCATTGAGAATAAATTAAGAAAATCCACAGAGCACCATGGATTTTGGCACCAGGCTCTCTCTCCTACAGGCATTGCGATGTTCATCACATTTCTCTGCCTGCCCCTTCTCATGAAGATAAAATCCATGGCTCTTTTACCCTCCACCATTACTTAACCATTTGGTTTTTTTAATTCAATAACCTTTAGGTCCAGTCTTGTGTCTGAGATGCACGTCATCGTGTAGGGTCACAACACTCCCAGCTGTCTTGGTCTGAGCAAGTTAGAAGAATTAAGACATGTACATGCAGAAGCACATGTAAGTAGGTGTGTATATATACATCCATTTAAACCTCTCTTTATGTCTTACAAACTGACAAATTTAACTTGGCAAGACCTTTATTAAAGTTAAACATTTCAGTTTTATGCCCAGATATCCATCCATCTAATATGGTCTTTATAAAATAATTTTGTTCTATATTGTTAAAAAAGCAAGGGTTTTCTTTGTTTGTTTTCAAGTTTTACCTGAACAATAAAGACAGCAAAATTCATACAGTTTTGTTTTTGGTTTTGGTTATTTTAAAAATTATTAAGGATTTTGTCGATAATAAAGCTGAAAATGTTATTTTTTTTGTGTGTGGTCTATTAATAATTTTGAGATTTAAATCTCATTTTTAAAGTTAAACAAATGACATTTAATTTCTCAAAATTCTATGACAAAAATATTTTCTGGAAATTACTGTAGTAAGAAGCATTTTATTTAAGGTAACACATTCTACCTACAATCCAGAACAGCAAAAATTGTTTGTTTATTAAAGAACAGATATGTAAGTAAAAATATTTGTTTTCCCCTGTGTTCAGTTACTCAAACATTTTATTTTTTTACAGAAAATTTGTGACATAGATATATACAAACTTAAAATATTGGAAAGATTTAGGCAAGCTTGGAAGTAACTGATATATCTGAGCATTTAGCTTTAAATCAGTGCTTTGGCATATGGAATTACAAAGTAAACAGCAGAAGGGCTTTTGTATGGAAACATAAGCATAAACAAGAAAACAAGAAATATGTGGCTATAAAAGCAAGCACTTCCAACACAATTACTTGACTTTGAATGTCATGTCTTTGATAGAGATTCCACTGGGCAGTCACAACCTTCCACTAAGTTAATTCTTCTGTCTACCTGTTTAACGTTTTTGAAAATGAATGAGACAGAATGATTTAAAGAGATTCTGTCATTCATCTTGCTTTTTCAGGAGCAATTTTGATTACAAGAGACAATTCATAAAAAGTCACTGGACATGTTTATCGTTTTGTGGGAATATCCTACAGCAGCTGTAAATGTGTTCACTAACATTCAAACAATATTTTTATTTTCCACTCTCATTGAAATGCAGAGATGTTTCTATGAAACGCACCAATATTGCTGTGGTTTTTGTTTTTTTTTTTTTTTTTTTTCTATTTTAACAAAAAATACAGCTGTTCAAAACAAAATTTTTCT
>VYZQ01049428.1:14736-29727 GCA_013400655.1 Mystacornis crossleyi | reverse complement strand
AATCATTCCAGGATTCTGGGATTATGTTTCTAATCTCAAGTAACAGGTCATGGCTGAAGTAAAAATAAGAAAAAAAAGAATTAAGTCAGTCTCTTTACTCCCAGTCCAGAGACCTGCCCCTCTGATGTGCAGGGACCCAGAACTTCAGACAAGATGAAGCATAGAAGCTGAGAAAATTGGCTTTTTATTAGCTACCGTAGGAGTGAGTCAGACCAACAACTAAAATATTGCTCTTTTTCTGTCTTCACAATTATCAGTATTTGAATCACTGTTATCTTTTAAATTCTCCTTCATGGGTTCAAACCCCAGGTGTTATATGTGAGATTCTGCTCCCAGTCGTGCATACCAGAAATCACCACCTCCATGGCTCACAGAAATTCCCCAGAAATTTCACCCACTTTATGAAGCTGCAATTTATATATGAACTAATGGTCACATTTATTTCCACCCAATGAAAAGCTCTGGACTTCTACCGACTTGAAAAATCTGTGCTGCGATTTGCTTTTGAACCATCACGAGTTTGGAGGTTTCATTTTTACTGCCGGCTCATTAAATAAATGAGGCCCAAATAATTCTTCAGTGTATTTTCTTTGTGCTGGTGGCTCAGGCAGTGGAGCCCTTTGATAAGCTCAGAGTAACACATCACTGTCACACCCGGAACGTGCTGCAAATCCTGCCTTGCTCAGGCTGTTTATGAATAAAGCAATGTGTTATTTAGGACTCTCTGACAAACTGATCTTAAGAACACGAGGCAATTGAAATATACTCGACCTAGTTCTGTCTAAAGAAGATCTTACCACAAAATTTGAAGCGGTAAAGATTAGCCAGAAACCACTCATTGAGGAGCAAATCTTCCCCAGACAAAAGGGCCATAACAAATCACAGTTACGTCTCCAAAATGCAGGAGAGAAATAGCAGAATCCTCCTTACTGAGAGAGTTTATTTTTCATTAAAATAATAAAATAAAATCTGTGCCTGGCAGTACCTTGGTGAGGGGACTGGGAGGATTCCCAGTGCTCAGGGTGTTCCATGCACCTCCTGCTCCTAGAAAAGGGGTTTGAGGCTCACTGTGAAGGACGGTCCATTTTAAACCACAGCATAAATCATAGAATCATAAATGAATGACGGAATGGTTTGGGTTGGAAGGGATCTTAAAGATCATCCCACTCCACCCCATGCCATGGGCAGGGACAACTATCCCAGGCTGCTCCCGGCCCCATGCAACCTGGCCTTGAACACTGCCAGGGATGGGGCAGCCACAGCTTCTCTGGGCACCCCGTGACTGCGTAACAATTGTACTGCTGGGACTCGTGCACCCCACAGTCCTGCTTGCCACAAGCCAGCCCAGCCTCCTCTGTGTGACCCAAACACCTCGTGCTCGTGGGTCCCGGCCTGTGGAGCTGGAGGTTCCCGGAGCGATGCTCTGAGGAGGACACGGGGCCTGGGGAGCAGCGTGGCACAAAGGGGTGGTGGAAACCATGTGCAGCTAAACTTCTCCAAGTCACCATTAACAAATCATTTTGTAATCATTTGTCCTCACACCGACCAACACTTAGGAGCCCAGGGAGCTGCATGTTTTCCATCCAGGAGAGCAGCAGGCACATGGCTGGACCCAGGAAGAAGTAGCTTGATTTTCTTATCCCTTCTAGACTGAACTAGCATCTCTATCAGACATGTCAGGCCTGAACGCCATCTCCCCAGCACTAATGTCCCAGTATGAATTCATCCCGTCCTTTCTGACCGATGAGGAATTGAGGAGAGATCTTTTTTTTCCTACTCTGAAATTTTGGCTGGAGCCCTAAGCCCACATCTGCTTTCAGTAATACAAATGCACAACAGAGTTCTCTTCCTTGAGCTGATGGCTCCCTTCCAGATTTACATAGACTGTGACCAGAAACTGGTACATGGAGAACTTCTCCCAGGCTTTCTGATTTTAAAGTAATTCGAAACAAACTAAATTATATTATTCTAAATTATTCCAACCTCCTTATCTGAAGCTAGAGGTCTACATTCCCTGATACTTCTTCTCTTTCTCTTTGGGAAGTTGAGAGCTGTTGGAGCAGTATGTGGCACGTGAAGCTCAGGGGGACAAATGCTTCTCTCATTTGTAATTCTTTAGGTTTAGAGAGATGCCAGAGAAATCAGAAAAAAAAATTTCCAGTAAGAATGTGGGAAAAGCAGATCAGTATTGACTTGAACCAATTTTTAAAGGGATCTGCCACAGTGCTGTGTTTATATTCTGCTTAGCAAAACAAATCTTTTCCCATGAACACAATGAAAACTGTATTGGAAAATAAAATCCTCTGAGTCTTCCTCATGAAAGTAAAAGAGGCATTTCCAAACCTCCAGCCTACACATACTGTGAAAACAAAGCTGAAAAGACCAAACCATTCCTGACACTATTTTCCTGGAAGTCCTATGTCAGTCTGCAACACAGATTCCAAAGGGCCCTTCTTACAAGCAGAAGAAATTTGATATTTCTCAGTTAAATCAAGAGAAACTTCCTGCCTTTTGCCCACTAAAAATCTAAAGGAAAAGGATAATGAGGCAAACCCTTCATCTCTCACAATGTTATAGCTCAGACATTTCTGCTGAGCAACACTTCCACTAACCCAGACAGTTCTTCGTGAAAACATAAAATTTTTTTTAAAGGTAAAAAAAATATGGACCTCAGTTATAAACACAGGTATGTTCAGTGAAGATTAAAAGATACTTCTTGGTCCCCTAAAAAAAAAAAAAAAAAAAAAAAAAACAACACCTGTCCCTTGCTGTGTCATTCCCCTTGGCTTGAGGTTGATAACACATCAGTAACGCTGCAAGCAAGACAACCAGCTAAATAAAAGTTACAGCTGTCAAAGTCCTGTCAGCTTCTCAGCTCTTCCTGTTCTAATTTCATCATTTCCTCACTGCGAGGGTCAATTTCAAGAGGTGAAGGAACCATAACAATCCTCTGTTAGCACTTTAATGTCACCCCAAAAAAGATATCAAATAATCTCTTAGCGGGGTGGGGGTTCTGCCTGCTGCTGTCAGAGGTGATGAGCTGTGCTGGGGTGCTCAGGTGAGGACCATTTGCCACCCCCAGAAGCAAGAATGGGTTGACAAAGTTGGTTTTCTGCAGGGCAGAATCACCAGAGCCTGAAGGACGTGCAAGGGAAAAAGGAAATTGCTTTCTGTCGGAGACGAGGGAAAAATTATACTTGCGACAGAAACTCATTCAAGGAAGAGACTGAAGCAATAAAGCTGTTCCAGGAGACCCCATTTTATACACTCCAGCTACTGCCCAGATGAGCACAAAATAAAATAAAGCATAGATAATATATCCTGAGATCTACTGACAAAAGCCAGCAGAGTCTAAAATTAATTCTTGGCAGCAGGAGTGAGTAAATGAAAGAGGATGGTCACGATCATAATTTTATCAAGGAAGGCTGCATAGGATTCCTGGGCTCCTCGGCCAACTCTGCTACACAGGAGTAGAGAAGATGTTTAAGTCTGACTTCTGTGTGAGCAGTCAGCTCTCCCCACTGGGGATCTGCTCCCGTGCAGAGAAAAGTCAGAAAGCTGCGCTGCGTGGATGGATCCTTTGAAAACCCATCCCAACAGAGCAGCATTCAGAGCTCCGGGCTGCCAGGGAAACCTCGCCGGCTAACGAGGCCCTCGGAGCGGCCGCACAGACAGGGATGTGTGTGGGCAGCCTGTGCAATTCATCCGAGTTTAATGTTACCAAAGAGCTTCTCGAGTAACAGCCACGGGGGTGGTTCTGCAGTGAGGAAAAAGAAAACGCTCCAAGCACTTCAGGCCTTCCCTGTCCGAGCTCCCCCTGTGTTTTCTGCAGGGCCACTCCAGAGCCAGACTCGGGCCTCAGTAACATGAGGAGCCTCGAGTGTCCGATGCCTTCCAGCATCCTCCCACATTATGAAATCATGGAATGGTTTGGGTTGGAAGATATCTTGCAGATCATCCCATTCTACCCCTCCTGCCATGGGCAGGGACCCCTTCCGCAGATTGCTCCAAGCCCTGTCCAGCCTGGCCTTGGACACTGCCAGGGATGGGGCAGCCACAGCTGCTCTGGGCATCCTGTGCCAGGGCCTGCCCACCCTCCCAGGGAACAATTCCTTCCCAATATCCCATCTCACCCTGCCCTCTGGCAGTGGGAAGCCATTTCCCCTTGTCCTGTCGCTCCATCCCGTGTCCAAAGTTTTCTTGGAGCCACTTTAGGCACTGGAAGGGGCTCTAAGGTGTCCCCAGAGCCTTCTTTTCTCCAGGCTGGACCCCCAATTGAATTGTCGGATTTATGAGACCCAGTTGAAACCTCTTTTTAAAGAGTAGGTAAAACTGACTTGCTCAGGTGATTGATTAAATTTCTTTAGCACTTTTTTATAATCAGATTATAACCTTCTGTGTGATTTCAGTCCCATGAATAATGATGGATGCTCTCATTCCCTTGAAGGAGGTAAGAAGGGAAACTTCCCCTCCTGCTGCCTGGACAACCCACAGGTTCGGGGCACTGAAAGCATGGAGAAACCGACTGCACGTGGATCAGCAGCATGTTCTGCTTTCTCTAAATCACAGCCAGTTCTCAAATACTCCCTCATTTTCACCTGCAAAATCTTCTCCTATCTGCACAGGTTTTGGGAGAAATTAAGAATGTTCTTGTGAAAGCTCCAAATCCTACCTTTGGAACCAATAAACAGCCAACCCTGCAGCCTCGGAAGTTCAAGGCAGTTTGGGTTATGGCTTGTAGACACTACAATGTGTAAAAATAAGATATTTATAAGGCTTAATTATAAATAAAACCCAGTGTTATTTATATTACTAAGGTTGGCTGATGTGTTTTTTGCTGGGTCTAGAAAAAAAGAGGACATGCAAGACATACAAGAGTTTATTTTTGCCAGATTAATGATTCTGATTAGGAAGCCTTTCCTGCTGTATCATTTGCTAATTGCATTTGGACACATCAATTAATTTATTCACTTAGCAGTAAAAGAAAACTCCTTTTGTAAAAGCCAAGCTCATGGAATCATAGAGTCATAAAATCATGAATCAGGGAATCATTAAGGTTGGACAAGGCCCCCAAGATCATGAAGCCCAACCTTCAACCAAATACCTCTATGTCCATTAACCCACATCATAGAGTGCCATCTCTGCTCGATTTTTAAACATTTTTATGGATGGTGACTCCACCACTTGCCTGGGGAGCCTGTTCCAATGCTTTCCATCCCTACAGTGAAGAAATTTTTCCTAATACCCAACCTGTTCCCCTCTCTTGAGCCAGTGTCACACTGGTAACACCTCTCACTTCCACCCAGATGAGAAGCTGGTCTGCAAAGCTGCAACACCCACAGGCATCAGGATCACAGGGCAGAAGCTCTGAGCACATGGAGCCCATTTTCCTCTGCCCAGGCTTTCCTGCATTTTTGCAGCTGGAAAATCCACCCTGAGCCGTCTGCCCCATCCACGTGCTCATGCCAGGCGCTGTTGACAGACACACCCTACAGAAACACTGGGAGGATCTTAATCTGAACCACTCCATAAATATTTTCTCCTGTTATTGCTAAGAAGAGACCTACAGCCTTTTCCTTCTTTTGTGGCCTTTAACTTGTTTCAAAGGAGGCATTCAATGAGCCCCCTCGCAGGAATAATTTACCACACCATTAAGTGAAGAAAAAAATATCTGGTGCCTGCATTAGGGGCTCAATCACCTTTCAAGAAACATTGCAAAGAAGCCATTACAGTAATTACTGACGAGCCGGTCTCTCTGGGCTGTGAATGGTTTGTGTGTAACTGGCAAAGAGCTGCGCTCAGAGCTTCCCAGATGCAAGAGAAAGCCATCAGAGCAATAAATGGCACTAGAGTTCCAGAGGAAAACATGCTCAGCCATAAAGCTGGTCATTTTTTCAGCTTATTAGATTCTCTTTACAAACCCAACCTTTTTTGGAAATGAAAATAACATCAAGAAGTGGAGCTCTGCAGGATAGGAGCAGCTTTTTAATAATCGAAGCTTTCCATTGACATCTCCTTTATGGTGCAGAAGCTTCTGTCAAAGTTGGACTTTGAACCACTTCAATTAAAATGTCAATTTTGCATTGTTTTGATATGTTTTGAATCCAGCAACACAGAAATAAATTTTGTAATTTCTCTTTACACTCCCTCTCCATGTAAAAGCTCATATTTGAGCAGAAAAAGGACGTGAGTTCCAGACCTGCCTGCAAGGACAGATGTCCATATTCTCCTTGGAGAAACCACGTGTTACTAAAAAAGTTCCTGTAATGTATCCAAGACATATCTGAAATGAGTAGTGAAAGAAGAGCGATTGTATTTTGCTGTGTCTGAGTTGTTTTTTTTTTTTAATTATCCATTTGGAAAGGACTTTTCTTCTTTGCCTCAGTTTCTTCAGCTCTAAATCACAGCTAATGATGGTAGTGAATGAAGTTCACTCGAATTTGGCCAAAATTTTAAAAATTAAAAGGCTCAGTGTTTCCTGTCACTAAAACACTGCTGGAGTCATTTAGAAAATAAATAATACTTTTCTCTTTGGGTAAAATCTTATTAGAGCTATGAGAATATCATCCAGATGAAGCGATCCCATCCCCAAAAACTTGCTTATTCACCCCAGCTGTATTAGTTAAACTAATAAACATTATAATAGAAAAATACCACTCACCCTAGAAGAAAAAAAACAAATTAATATAAATTCCCATTATGTTTTTGATTATGATGGGGAAATGGGTTTGAAGCAGAAGCTGAAGCAGCTGGGACAGGGTCCCGCTGCTTTGGGCAGTGCCTTGAGCTGAAAGAGCCCACGACTCCGCCAGCAAACCAGACTCCAAACTTTATGGCTGGGCTGTTGTTGTTTACAGAAATATTCGAGATGCTGAATTCCCCAGAGAGCTGCAAGCTGCCAGGCCAGGAACAATGTCAAACTTTGAGAAATGCGGCAGGCAGGGCGCCAAACCAGCAAATCCAACTCCTGCAAGAGAAACTCCATTCGAACTTGCCAAGAACCGAAACAACCTTTCCGAGGGCGGACGCGGCGCGGTGACACCCGGCCTAGAGCTGCTGCCTGCCCCTTTCTCTCGGGCAATCATTCATTTGTCGCCTCCGTGGCTGATTGTGCAACTGTTGTGTTCCAGAAACAATAGCTGCTTTATTTAGATAAGAAGGAAGAGAACAACAGAAATTCCGGGTGCCAACACCAGGATCAGACATCCAGCTGCTGTGAGCTGGCTCTGGGGGAGAGATGCCCATCTGTGCTTGCATAAAAGGTCTTGGATGGGGTTCCCACTTCACCCAAAACGAGCTCCAGGGTCTTGGATGGGTCACCTAAACCCTCAACACTTCTGTTCCCATCTGTTACACGCGTTCTGCAGCCCATGGAAATGTCACACACCACAGAGGGGAGATGCCACCAACAGTAAGGGACTTGTTCGGTTTTTCCCTGATGTTCAGCTACAAGCTGGGAGTTGTTCTGCTTTAGCAAGGAGCTCCTGGTGCCAACAGGGTGCTTCATCTCCTTGGTGTCACAGGTGAAAGAAAACTCTTCCTGAAAGGAATTTAACAAAAACCAGGCTTTTCTGGGGTTTGAGTGAATTGTTAGAAGACAACTGAGCTGTCTTTGTTTCCCACCAAATACAGGGAAGAGTCTGAAGATTTATGTGTTGTTGTGAGAGTTAAGAGACCAATTAAATACTGTCTTGTTAATCTGGTCAGGTTGCAGTAATGAAAGAGGGTCACCAGAAATCCTGAAAGGGGCTTTAAAAACAAGATGTAAAAATCAAACAAACTGGGTTTGTTCACATCATCTCCTGCAGATCTTTGTTTTGCCCTTAGCATGGCACTTCTTTTAACCAGAAATGCTAGGGAAAAAAAAGAAAAACCCACCAAAACAAAGCACCAGATTCATCACATCAGAAAAACGTCAACGATTCCGAGACTTCAATAAAGTCATGAAAACTGGCAACCTGCAAATCTCTCCCTCCATGTGTCTGTATTTGTTCATAGATAAAAGAAGGGATGGAGAATACTGTTAAAGCAAGTATTTAAATTTCCTTGGGAGCTGCCTTCTTGAGCAGCTCCGCTGCTTAAAACCTTGGATGTGACACTAACAAAACGCTGGGCTTAGCAATTCTATCTTAGAAAAAAACCCTTTATTGGCAGAGCATTAGAAAAAGCTGAAATTCAAACAGTGGAAACACAGGTTGATAAACCTCGGCTGAGTACAGCGGATCAGAGGGTCAAGTTTTATCAAGCACTCGCACAAACCCAGCTGCCTCAGGGAGCCTGGGAGGGGGGGTCGGTTCCTGCTGCAGATAAAGGTGACGCTGAGGACCACACCAGATGCTCCATCTGCGCCGGCCCTGCCGGCAGAGCCCCTGCACAGCTCCTGACTGATAATTGTTTCATTCCCACGTTTCCTTCTCATCCATTCCCATTCATCCGCAGCGTCAGTTCCTTTTGAAGACTGAGAAATCCACACCTTTTTTTATTCATCTAAAACATTCTACTCATGGGATAATGTCACCTATGGATGTACAATGCCCTGGATATTTTGGATTAGTTGCAATTTGTGCAATTTCGTGGTTCCTGTGTCCATTACTGCCTGATTTTGACTTGTATCTTTGCAGCCAATGTCCCCAACTCTATTTATGTGGAACAAAAATAACTATCCAGAAAATAAAGTTAAAATGAGACTATATTCAGCATTTAATAACCCTGACATGATTATATCTTTGGAGCAAAATCTTCACATTCAAGACACTTCTTCAGTGTGTCATTTACTTTTATGGGCCCAGAACTGAATAATCTCCTCCTAAAATAAAGCAAATTTTTTCAGACCAGTGTTTAAACTTGTTATTTCTGTAAACTACATGTATAAAATGCAGCAAAAGAGTATTTTTTCCCTAAAGAATATTATCCTATGATCAGTTTTGTCTGTGTCCACAGCTTCAGACTTAATGTTCCCTGTAAGAACAAGTCATGCAAGCAGCAGGTTTCAAAGTTGTGCCAGCAAATAGGAAAAATGTCTTCATATAAAGGATGGTCAGACACTGAAACAGGCTGTCCAGGAAAGTGGTGGAATCATCATCCCTGGAAATATTCAAAATGGATGTGGCACTTGGGGAGGTGCCCACACAGGAAATGTATCAAGCTCTTCTGGGTTGTTTTTTTTTTTTCACTGAAAATCCCACAAGTTTTTAAGAGCATGTCAATGGGAAGGTTTCTTTAGGAAAATGATGCAAGTCCTGATGATGTTTAAGTGCATCCTCCTTCAGTGTTTAGGATGGCATTTTTACAGAACTCCGTGGGCACTTCCCATTTCTTTTCAGTCATGTTGTTTTCATTCTGCCTGAGCATGATCATTTCCCAAAATTATGACATTTTCAGCAAAAAAACAACAAGTAGGGCACTCAGCAGTAATTACAGAGTATTTAAATGTTTGTGTCAGTTGGAACCATTATTTTTTCTCTATTCGGTTTTATAGATGCTCCTGTGAAGGTGCTTTTAGCTCTGTTGTGTCCAATGGGATGTGCAGTGGGGAGACAGCACCTCCTCACTTTTTTCGTGTAGTAAAGCCTCACGTGACACTAAGTGGATTTTTCTTCCCGATGACCAGGAAAAAAAGATGACCAATTTGTTTATAAATTTCCCTACCTGCGGAAAACAAAGTCTTCTTTGTTTTGGGTTCCCTGGGTTTTGCGATTTAACTTTGAACCTTGACTTCACGGCTGAGCGATTTTATATCTAAATTACTCACCCTGCATTTGTAAAGTTTGCTTGTGGCATTTATTTCAGCAACGTGAAGGCAGTGAAAATCCCAAATATCCCTGTAGACAGGGATAACACGTATTGTATTAACCTCCTTTCCTCACTTTCATCTGTAGCCTTTGCAGCAGGATTGTTTGGCAAAGCAATGAAATAAAACTTTAATAAAGGACAAGAGGAGTAACTGTCACCAGTCTGGGACTGGGGAAGCAGCATTTTGCAGGCAGCACTTGGAAGGGCCGGGATTTTCCAGCAGTCGAGTCCCTGTGCCAAGGCCGAGTGAGGAGCTCGGGCCAGGGAGAGATGAGATCACTGCAGGAGCGAGGCAGGTGAAACCACAGCAGATACTTAAAAGCCTCTCTCTCCTCCGTGACATGGAGTATTAGGTAAATAGAAAAGGTTTGGATTAAAACATTTAAAACCCCCTGAAGCGACTCAGGGACTCGTTTTGTTTTCAAACTTGCCCTCAGTTCTTGGGCTCCTGCTGTAACTGAGCCATTTCCGTGTCTAACTTGCTTTTCAGGATGAGGCTTAAATGCTCCTGAAAGGGCAGGTCAAAGCAGGCGTCCAGCCCTGGCGGTCCAGCCCTCGATGGGTGGGACATGCCCAAAATGAGTCAGGCGGAATCAGACTGACCTGCTGCCACCCTCCCCCTGCCCTCACAGCCTGGCAAACCCCTGGGGCTGACACAGCAACTGCCTTTCCCTTGCTGGCGGCGAGAATGACACCGTTTCTGAGAGCCTTTCATCGTCCTGTGGCTCCTGAACCTGTGTAAACACCAACATTAGCATTTAAAGTTAATTCTCTTAATGACCCAGCCCATCGCTCTGCTCCCTGCCCAAGGGAACGACCATTCTCTTTGGCACAGAATTTTGGCGGATGAAGGGAAAGCATTTAATTTTGACACTTGATTGACAGAAAATGTCCCTGCTAATTATGGCCAAAAGACAGAAGAGAGGAAAATGATAATACAGCTCCATCAACTAATTTTTGTGTTATATTGAGTGTGACCTGAGACCACACAGTGTAAGGAATTTATTTACTCTATTTTTTATGAAGCCAGGGTGAGATCAGCACCAAGTCTGCTCAGTTTCAATACCAATGCAAAATATTGTGTTGTGTAAAGAAGAAGCAGCTCCCTAAAGCGCTACAGCTACATAGAGGCCACCTCTGCTCTCTCCAGTGGAGCTTCAAGGTCTTTGGTGGACTTCATCCTCATCAGTGCTGACACGTCACAATGACGTGTCTTTCCTCTGAATTGCTTTTTCTCAATGTTACACAGTGATTTCAGAAGGCCAACCTGACACGGGCTGCATCAGCCACATGTGGGTGAAATGCTGGGCTCCAGATACCTGAGGGACTGCTCTGCCCGCTTGGGGATGGGAAAAGCCCTGGGAAACCTGAGCATAAGGAGGACCCTTGGTCTTTAGAAACCCCATCTTCATCTCCAGCTTCCAGCATTTTCCTTCCACCTTACACACTAGAAACAAGGAAGAGGAACGATGTTGCTTGCCTGGTGTCAAACCCGGAGCAGGCACAGGGACAAACACCATCCCTGCAAACCAAGTCTCATCAAGCCCGTAAGGACTCAGTGCGTGGCTCCTTGGCTCTCCCATACGCATGTCGGACCAAGAGAGGGAGGTGGCTGAAGGAAACTCCCACACCAGAGGCATTTGGTTTCATCCCTATGGATTTCTGCACCCCATTAACAAGAAAACGACCCCAAACCTATTTCCTGCCTCCCCGCTGAGGCAGAGTTCCCTCACCTGAACATCGCTCTCTGCTCTTCTTCCCAGGTTTGCCATGGCAACGAGAAAACTGCGTATTACCACTGTAAAACAGATGGGTTATGCTTTTAAATTGTCTCTGTGTCTCTAGCCAGGTGATGCTATCTCCTGGATACGAGACATTTAGGACCAGGAATACGCTGCAGCACGGCCAGTCCCAGACAGCAAATACGTAATGGACTGCAGGCACCTGCCAAGGGCAGGAGGAGGTTCGTGACTTCGGAAATCGAGGGCTAAAGTGGGTAGAAAACAGGGGAAATTGGATTCCCACTGCATTTTTGCCGAGGGCTGAGCCAGGCAAGCTGAGAACAGAGCACACCCTGCTCTGGACAAGCCAAGAGGCTGAAACACGAGCGTTTCCATCAGGGAGGAACTCGCCAAACTGCAGAAGGACATTACGGAGCCAAGCCAGGGTTTCTTAGCAACAGCATCGCACACAGGGCCATTAACTCCGAATTCCTCCTCGCTAAGTCCCGAGCTAGGAAAACCTTCAGACGCTTATTGATAGCTGGAGTTAAAACGTGTTTTGTTCAGTCTGATAAAAGGGGAGATCAAAGGTAGCCACTGAAAAGCAAAGACTATAAATGACTGCCTTTTGGGGAGGTTTCTCTGGATGTCCCAGAGGTGCTGGACCTGCAGCTGGCTCGTAATTAGGCTATGGAGAGCTCGTGGCAGCTCTCTACGGGTGCCTCAGCTGGAGCAGGTCTTGCAGTTCTGCTGGAGGATTGGTTCGGCCAAGAAAGCAGATAAACAGCAGCTCATAAAACAGAGAAAAAACAACACAGAGAGAGGCTCAGAGGGCGAGCAGTCATTCACGTATTACAGCAGCTTGATTTTCCCTGGCAAAGTGCTTCATATTTGTGGGGCTCCACTGACTCATTTCATTGCCTCTACTCCTGATTTAGTGGTGGCACAGCAGCTCAAACAACAGCGAGACCAGAGCAGGTGACCAGGAGGCTCCTCCTGTTCCCTTTCAAACACCATTTGCAATATTTCTATTCTGATTGTAGCAGAAAGCAACCACTGACTTTATTTCACCCCAAAGCAGCTCTTTATTTTCTCATAGCCCAACAGCCTGAACAGCTCTGGTTTGGTTTTGGAAAGCTGCAGCTTAAATGCAGCTGAGCTCAGACTGGAAACACCATCGAGAGAATCAAAGTGTGTACTTCTACCACATTTCAAAGATGATTTTAAGACGCTTCTCAGGGAGGTGGGAGACAGATTCTGTTTGAACCATCCCAGAGCTGGAATGTGTGGAGCTGGTGACACTGTGCTCACACAGAAAGCACAAACACACCCAGGGTATGTCTCTGTCGTATTTTAAACATCACATTTTCACAGCTGAGTCAGACTACACATACTCTTCAGGTTTCTCATTAAAAGGGCCCTTTTGCTGCTGATCACTGAGTTATTGTCAGAGGTTATGAAGTCAGCGAGAGAAAAAGGCAAGATAAGTTCATTTGTAGGGTCTCTCAGTGCACTGGAAAGTTCCCTCCCTTTAAAAGGTCAGCTCATTTTGGGCTGTCTGCACCAATTTTTAGCACTCAGTTCTTGCCCTTCCTCGGAGACAAACGGGACACCTGTCCCAGATGCAGTTCTCAGCCTAAGTGACACACAGATATCACTTTTATTCGGAGACAAAGACGCCTTATAAAATTTTGACGTGATTTTGATTCGTTTCTCTGTATTAATACCTTTTCGAAGTAAGCAGCTTGAAATTACACTTCAAAATACTCCCACTGGTATTTTGACAAGAATAAAAGCTAGATTTAAATCTACAAAATAACACACAGCAGAGAAGCAGCCATGGTCAAGAAGTAATTTGCTGGCACAATCTACAGCACCATCTGCCTAAAGCATATTTAGGTGCCAATTACGGCGCTCAGGTCCGCTGGATCCAGCGGGTACGTTCCTCAGGTGCGGAGCAAATCCTCCCAATCCCTTTGTAATTTGCATGAGAAGTCAGAGTGATAAACTCCTTAATAATGCCAGCAGATAGCACGCACGGAACTAGAGGAGATACAGGTTTCTTTAATGAAAAGAACATGAGGTTTATCATGTTTTTGCTATTAAACTCTGACGAGATTAGGCTAATGAAAAGCAAAAACAGCCTCCCTCCCCCCAGGATTGCTCCTCAGCCTCAGAAATGTTNAGTTTTCCCTGGAAAAGAAGATGATCTCCAGCTGTTAATGCCATTATGTTCCTATTCATTAGCATCTCTGGAAGCTGACAAATATGTTTTTAATGACATTTTTCCCCCTTAATGCTTTTTAAAGTATTTTTCCCCTACTGCAGTGCTAATAAGGTGTAAAAGTCCTGTCCTGAAACCATTCACAGTACCACAGCTCACGCTCTGCTGCAGTTTTAATGGGAAAATTTTCTAACAAATGCAAATTAAACGAAGTATTTAGTGGTACTCAGAGTCAACATGTTCACACATTAAAACTTTCCCCAGCCTATTTAGTCAAGATTTAACTTTCAATGTGGTTTAAATAAAAATGTAGAAGGGAGTTTCAGTAAGAACTTTGCTTGCATCCAGGTAGTTTTCGCTGTCACAACTCAGCTGGTAAAGGTTATATACATATATATTTATATATGTGTGTGTTTATATATATATATGTATATATTAAAAAATAGAACCGAGTGTACTGGCTGCAGAGCTGTTGGCCTTGTGGAGCAGCATTCAGGTTGAAGCAACTCTATTTATTATTTCTTCTGCATTTGGTTACAAAAGAATCAATTACATAAATGTGCTTCGAAGGTATCCACCAAATACTGCGGTTTCCTCTGTTGTTCTCTAGCAAATCAGTGATCTTGGAATTGAAATAAATCTTTTTGTACATTTTGGACAGTTTTATAGTTCAGAGGCAGATTCCAGCAGGAACGCCTTGCATCATCGCAACTGTTTGTGGAAGGTGGATGTTAGCACAATGTCAAATCCAATCAGGAATGACACGCTGCTGTTATTTGATTCTGCTTATCAAAATTATTTATCTCCAATTGTTACTTTTTGCAAAGTGCTGTAAGGTGGAACATTTGTCAGTGCTATCAGCGAGGGAGAAGCGTGATTNAACTAGAGGAGATACAGGTTTCTTTAATGAAAAGAACATGAGGTTTATCATGTTTTTGCTATTAAACTCTGACGAGATTAGGCTAATGAAAAGCAAAAACAGCCTCCCTCCCCCCAGGATTGCTCCTCAGCCTCAGAAATGTTGGCAGAGAGAATATCAAACATCTTCTCGTGGGTTTTCCTCCTTGTGTGACAAAAACGGCGCTGCCACCACCACCCCAAATTAACATTTAGGTGTAAGACCTCAATCTTTTGGCTTCTTTTACAGACTCCTCTTGTTACTCTTTGTAAGGACTTTTATTCATATGTTAAAAATAAATAATTATAATTTAAATATAAATAAGTATAAAGGAGAACTGCATACATATGGCGGCG
>VYZQ01049428.1:0-14665 GCA_013400655.1 Mystacornis crossleyi | reverse complement strand
GAGTTTCAGTAAGAACTTTGCTTGCATCCAGGTAGTTTTCGCTGTCACAACTCAGCTGGTAAAGGTTATATACATATATATTTATATATGTGTGTGTTTATATATATATATGTATATATTAAAAAATAGAACCGAGTGTACTGGCTGCAGAGCTGTTGGCCTTGTGGAGCAGCATTCAGGTTGAAGCAACTCTATTTATTATTTCTTCTGCATTTGGTTACAAAAGAATCAATTACATAAATGTGCTTCGAAGGTATCCACCAAATACTGCGGTTTCCTCTGTTGTTCTCTAGCAAATCAGTGATCTTGGAATTGAAATAAATCTTTTTGTGCATTTTGGACAGTTTTATAGTTCAGAGGCAGATTCCAGCAGGAACGCCTTGCATCATCGCAACTGTTTGTGGAAGGTGGATGTTAGCACAATGTCAAATCCAATCAGGAATGACACGCTGCTGTTATTTGATTCTGCTTATCAAAATTATTTATCTCCAATTGTTACTTTTTGCAAAGTGCTGTAAGGTGGAACATTTGTCAGTGCTATCAGCGAGGGAGAAGCGTGATTACACACAGTTTCTCCACCTCCAGACCATTTAAGCAAGTGCTTATTTTAATTCTTCGTAAGTACAGCATTTGAAAGCACATTTAAGTGTTTCGCTGAAGTGGGTTCTGGATAGTGATAAATGAATCATTATGAGGACAAATTACCCAAACTGGGTCATAATCGACCACACTATGCAAACTCCAGAAGTGGAGCGGGAAGCGGTGAGTGACTCACCCAGCGACAGCAGGGAAGAGACTGATTAGTGCAAATGAATACAAAGGGCAAATGTGAAGCTATTCAGAATATAATTTGAAGAGTTCACAGCTCTTACTGACCTCGAATGGATGTTAACATGGTTTGAGGAAATCTAGGAAAAACAAAGATTAGTGATCCCGATTTTGCGAAGTCTGTGTGCTTAGCGTGGAGTGGGCAGTGCAAGGGGGCACAGCACCGTACCTGGGGAATGCCCAGGACCCACCGTGCAGGTTTTATCTTCGGGACAAAGGCGCAGGCAGGTGGGAACAGGGGCGTTTGTAACAATCATAATGATTGCAATGAAAACAAACACTCCGTGCTTAGCACATGAACTCCGGGGGAGGATTCCCTGTCCCGTGCATCTTTAAGGTCCCCGGCACTGGGAAACAAAAGGTAAGAACACGAAAGAGCAGTGCGGATGCTCCTTATGCCAGCTACTCCCACAGCCTAAATTATCTTAAGAAAAAGAGGAGGCCATTCAAATGAGGCTTTTCATGAAAAAACGATCCACCTTCTATGCAACCCGCAGGACAGACCACACTGCAGCTCTCCTTACTGCCCGTGGGTCGGGCCATCCATGGCTCTGTCACCGAACAGGACAACCCTCTGCTCTGCTCCTGCACTGAAATCTCCCTGACTCTTGGCAAACTTACATTTTGGCTGTTTTTCAGCAAGGGAAAACTACAAGAGCATCCACTCCTTCCCTGCTCATATCCCAGGCCGAGGTAATCCCGCTCCTCTTGGAAGGAGAAACCAAGAGGAAAAGCACCGTCCCGTCTGCAAACCTTTGGGTTTGACATCTGCCTGATGGGTGAGGGCCTTTTTTGGCTTCACACAAAGCACACATGTGCCAGCCCCCACGTCTGACTCCCGCTGACGGACGGCAAGGTTTGGAAGAGTTTTGCACAGCCCCAAGCGGAGGCTGGAGGAGAATGTTGTCACAATAACCTCGAGAAATAGAACAGAGCAGCAGCTCCAGAGACAGAGCCTTTCATCCCAGCCCTTCCCTAATCACACGCAGAGATGACACAAAGTTTCAGACAGAGGAATTAATTACTCTGTTATCCAGCTCCATTTAATGTGGCTGTTGCTTTCTGTTGATAAGGAGCAAACAATAAGATTTTGCCTTTCTTGAGGAAACCTCCAGCCTGTTTTCCTTTGGTTCCTCCTACACGTTGCTTTTACTCTAACAGAAGTATCTGATGGTTTTTTTATTTGATGGGGTAAAATAATAAACATGAGATGAAAAAGGAGAAGGGCACTCTTTTGGCTGGAAATCTGAGAATGTGGCTTCATTGTTCTTCCAACTTTATCTTCTGAAGTTGCCTCAAATGAAAAAAAAAGAAAGGCAAGAGGAGTTATGTATTCATAAAAAGCACTTCAATGGGCTTAATCCAAATTTGGGTTCCTTTTATACTAAGTATCACCAATTTCTGGTATTTTCCCAGAGTTGCTTACATAAATTCTCATGTAACTCAATTAATTATGGGATTTCCATGTGGTATTGAGATGGAAAAACAAAATAGGTGAAATAGTCTCCTCTGGTTAAACTGGTGCAAACCCAGAGATTATTTCTCTGTTGGTGTGTTATGATTTTCCAGGATATGTAGCAGGGTGCAAGGTGTGGGATATTATATTATAATTTCAGGCAATATAAGCCATACTAACTCCTACACCTTTTGAGGTCAAACAAGCTCAAGTAGCCTAAATTGCCTTATCATTAGTGCATTTTTGTGCATAAGAAATAAAAGAGAACTGGAGGTATTTTCATTTTAAACAAAGGGCTGCCAAGCTGCAAGAGAAAAAAAAAAAATTCAGCTCTGAAGCAACACTTGCGTAGGCCAAGGACTGACCTCTTCATCTGCCAAGGCTGCTGTGTGTAACAATGAGCGAGGAACAGGCACACAGGAATTATTCATGAAAGGATCTTTAAGCGGGGAGAGATACTTTCTTATAACTTCATGCTTTGATCATTAAATTCCAACAGAAACGGATAAATGAGCACAGGTGGAGCTGAGCACCAGTTCTGGGGGGAAGCTGGAAGGCAGGACATAATTTTGCACCTGGAAAGAAGTGGAGAGGACCCGTTCAGACTGGAGATCACCGAAGCTTCAGCAGTAGTAGCAGGGCAGACTCCGCTGTTTTCCAAACACGAGGGCAAGGCTCTTCCTGGAAATTCAGCTGGGGAGCGGCTTACTGGACTGGCTCCAGCCAAATTTGGGACTCAGAACAGCACAGGTATTGAGATCAGCCTACAAACCTGATTAATTACCAGGTATTTCACCCTGTGTGTAACATTTGGAGGTCAGTGATATATCCCGAGGGAATACTGAATTAGTGCACGCACACTGCCCACACCGCTGCTTTCCCTCTCCACAAACCCAGCCACCGGTGCCCGGGCATCCGTTCCTAATCCTCACCACGGCTCTGGAGTCGATAGCACCGAGTCATCCCACGTTTAAGTACATCAGCTGTCCCCAGCACAAAGGAGAGGAGCTCAAAGGTACGTGTTTCTCCTTTAAATTATTTGAGCAGCACTCGGCGCCTGCGGAGCTATTTATGGCTGAGCCTGTGGTGGATTGAAGCCGCTCCGGAGGTCGGAGCCTGCCGGGTCCCCTTTCTGCAGAGGATGCGCTGCCCTTTGGAGTGCTAGACCGGGAACAGTCTCCTCCGTCTCCTGCCACTCTCAAAGAATTCATTTACCGCGGGGAGAGAAGTGCTGGCACTCGCGGCAGCGTCACTTCTTTCTTCCTGCACTGTTGGGCTCTGGGGGTTGGGTGGGGATTTTTTCCCCCGTCTCTTCCATTTCTCGCCTTGTAAGCACTTGACCCCTCCGAAATAAAAGAAACTAAGCCGCCACATCCTGGAGGATACTTCAAGCACAGAGAGAACGCCGGAGCTCAGAGGGAATGGGGAAGAGCAGGAACTGACAGAGATGAGCCTCTTCTCAAAGAAAGAACCCGCTTCATAGAAGTTGGGGGATGCAGGGCAGGGCCCCCCCACCGGAACTGCCCGGCAGCTCCTGCGGGGAGGATCCCCCACATTCAGGATGGGTTCGGCTGGGGATCGCCCCCAGAAGAGGAGCAGTGACATTCCCCTGTGAATCACCTCAAAATTCAGAGGAATCCGCGTGGACTGCTCCCGACAGCCCCTTCCCCACTATTCTGATCTCATGGCGGGGTAGGCAGTGTACAGTAAAAAAAAAAAATCAAAGTATAGAGGAACAAAACTAAGTTTTGGGAAATTTTGTGCTGCTGCTCTGCACATTCTTGTGTTATTTTGGTGAAAATTGTAGCTCTGGCTCTGTGTGTATCCCTAACACCCATTTCCACTCAGAAGGGTGTTTTTCTTGACCCTGTTTCTTGACTGTTGGGATATTTTTGTGCCCAAGCGCATTGTTCAGCCAATGTGTTCCTTGCCAAATTTATTGAGTTTGCTCTGAGCTTCACCCCTTCAAGTCATGCTTTCTGTTAATTTTTCTCACAATCCTTTCTGCTAACAGCATTCTTCAGCCTCCTAATAAATCACATTTATTAAATAGCAGTAAGAAAGGAACCCACTTTAGGTTCCCAAACACCTCCTCTAAGAGTGAGAGCAAGCAGACGCCCAGAATCTTGTTTCTTTTACTTTTACAAACAACATACCAAAGGCCTGACACCTTTTTATAGCATCAGTGTGACCTCCCTCACTTCCCTCAAGGAGTGACTTCATCCCTAAGCAATGCCGGGGGCTGTGGGTACACCGAGCACGAGGCTTCGGCAGTGCATTAAAATGTAATATTCCACGGGCTCTGATTTATGGGCTGTCACTCAGGGCAAAGCATCGTGCATCTTAATTGGCTGTTCCTTTCCAGCTACTTGGTTTGTTTGGGAGATGAGAAATTTTGCACCCACCATAAATTTTCATGGGAAGACGGGTCTTTGAAAGGCAAAGGAGTTAAAAATGTAAAAATAAAGCAGCCAGAGCTGCATCTATAACAGTGAAACGCATGAGAATGTATCATAGGAAATAATTATGCATTTTTCTTTGCCTGATTTACAAGTTCCAGGGATTTCTCTGATGGAATCTGCTCCATGAGTTCATGGAAAAATCAACCCCCCACCTTTGCAGCAGTCCAGTGTCAGCAGAAGATCTCCAAAAGCTTCACGGTCACAGAGATTATTGGCCAATTACAAAAATCCACGACAGATTCACTCACAAATTTTAAAAAAGCTTCAACTTTTGATTTGCCTCATGTCTGACAGGGAACATGTCACCTTCAGGGTATAAGATTCTCAAAACCCTTAAATCAGACAGAAATACTGTGTGTGCTGGCAGTGTCCTCCTTGAGGAGACTTTAATCTTCTTCAGCCACATGGATTTTCAGTTAAAAACTATAGATCTGAAATTACAAACTCGGTCTGGATCAAAGGAATGCTTGTCCAACATGAGCAGAAAGGAGTTAATTGTACAGATGATGGGCCCATGAGTCAATTATAGGGCTGTTAATTACAGATTTGTACTCAAACCCCATTTCCGACCCATCCTGCGGATAAATTACGTAGGTTGTGTTTTCCATGACATTTTGATCCTCCTCTTTCTCAGCACACTTCTGAATTTTTCTGTATCTACACAATTACCACCATCACTCACCCCGTGGGCAGCCGGTCTCACACCACCCGAGCCACTTGAACCGCTCCGCTTGCCCGAGGCAGCCCCCGGAGCAACACCAGGAAAGGGGGGCTTGCTGCGGTGGCTGGACCCTCTCCCCATCCCCGGCACTGATCTCACCACCACACAGCTTCCATTCGTTTTTTCAAGCCTTGCAGCGCCTGGCTGAGCTGGAGAAGGTGTTTCTGACTGTCTGTCCTTTGGCACATCGATTTCTCCACAGCTTTATCCCTCTGCCTTGTCCAATGACTCCACGCAACCCAAACATTTATTTTGTATTGATTTAGTTTCTCTCTTGGACTATTTGATTTTTTGTTTGGTTGCTTAATCCTTACAATATTGATATTTTTCAGGCTGGCGGCCAAATAAAACCTTTAGAGACACATGAAGCACATATTAAGAGTTTCATTGCCCAATAAATTAAAGGTACAAATTATACAACCAAATCTGATGAGCATGTCATTACAGATGACACATTTTGGCACCATGGTGCTGTACAAAAGAAACTTATTTCCATTTATTCCTGAATGGAATTTAAAATTCCAATCAGCAGAACCACAGAGGGGGATTATGTTACCTTGGACTTGAATTCAATTGTTTTTTTAATTCTATTAAAACTCCAAGCTTGCACAATAAAATAATTGTGTGTATTTGATTAGGATCTTAATGATATGTTTGCCCATTACTGCATCTGCTTAAAAACTCAAATAAGCTTTCTATCCCTTGGAAAATTCTGGGAAATAAGATGGTATTTATAGAATTGAGCAGAAGTTTAAATACACAAGACACTAAAGGGAATAGAACAATCCTGACACAAAGACGTGATTTTCTCAGCATTTTGTCAGAGTCCTACTGAAAAATCAGAAATAAACTGATACAAGCCAAAGCTCCCCTTGACCTCTGAGACTAGTATTGGTCAGTTTAATTAGTCCATTAAAAATTAAATGTTAATAGCAGTTGGAGCAAGCTCACACTTCGCTGTGTCTGCAAACAGCTCGGAGGGGTGGCAGGTCTGGAAGTGCCCTGCAATGCCACACTTTGTGACAATAAATAGCTTTTTACCTGGCAGGCTGGTCCCTAAGTAGTCTGTAAGACTGCTCTTACTTAGAGGCTATTATCAGCCTCAGAGGGTGTCTTGGGGCTACTTAACTGGAGTCGTTGACCCAGCAGAGTTCTGCTCTTCAGCACGGAGTGATGCCAGTGCACATGGCTGCTTCCTATGCAAAATTCATTGGAAACAAGGGAGAAATTAACTCCTTCCTTTCATTATTTTGTGTCTACTTGAATGCTGGAGAAATGCAAAATAAAAATGTTGTGTGTGTGTGTTTGGAGGTCTGTATGGGTCTACATCCTGAGATGTCCAGGAGGAAACAACTAATATTAAAATATATTAATTATTTACTAAAATAATATTAAATTACTGCTTCAAGTCCTGGGATACTGCAAACTTGGCACCACAGATAAAGTCAGTTTTTATACTGGCTCAAGACTAAAACCTGTGGCTATAGAAGGTCTATTTTCTTTTCTGTCTTTAAAATCCAAAGCCTTGGAAAAATTTGGGAGTTTACAAAAGCTAAGGAAGCAAGTCCAGCACTATGTAAAATCTCCTCTCCCCCAGGCTCTCAGCATAGAAAAAACCAACCCTGATGCAGGTAAAGCACAGCTCACTAAGGCTTGGGTACCCAAAGGATCTCCTACAGCTACAGCTCATATTCAGAGAGTATTTAGAGTACACATCATCAATTTAAGAGGAAATACTGAGTAGTGATTGCCAAAACTCAAGGTGTGGAGTGGTCAGACAAATATCCAAGACAAGGGAAGATGAGTGTACAAAGCCCAGTCACTAATTCCAGCAGATTTTAAGAAAATGTAGCCTAAAAGTTAAGCCTTACATGCAGAAATGTTATGTTCACAGCAACTCTATCGCCTCTGTGGGCTTCTCTTCTCTGACCTTCTCAGGTGAGCCCTCAATTCCTTTTCTCCACTCTAGTTTTAGAGACAGAGAGAGAAAATCTAAATAAATGAACTTTGGGTTTTCAAAGCTTAGCAAATGTTCAGGGTCACTCCTTGGTCTGTGTAGATACATCAGTCATCGAGGTTTAATAACTCAGATTCTGTGGTAGACAGTATTTAAAGTCAGAGAAACCCAACAGACATAAATCCTCATCAAATCGAACTGTCCTATTTTGTGTCTGCCACACAGAGTTTTGCTCAGAGCATGGAAGGTTTTGTTCACAACGCAGGCTCAGCAAAGAAAATCGCTTCCTCCATCCCACTGTCTCTGCCGCATCTCCAGACTCGTAATTTTTAATTATCCCTTCTAGCAAATAAGTCATCAGAAATGTAAGGAAAGATGTTCAGGAGCAGGTAATTCACAGAGCAAAGACTTCAGTGCTACAACTCAAAAATGAGATTAAAACCAGCAAACCCAACCAGAGTCAGTTCACAACCAACACCTCAGTGATTCAGAATAATGCAATAAATAAACTGCCCCAGAACCAGTCACCCATCTTCCCCACCCTTGGAACAGCAAGGGAAGACCAAGGACAAACAGGGCTTGAATGGTAAAACAACCTGGAGCGCTCACACCAATTTTAGGGGGATTAAGTAAAGCTCTTTCCTCAAGAGACTTCAACAGAAATTTCCCCACGTTGGAGGGATACAGTAGAAAAAGCAATTTAATTTCTTCCCTGGCATTTATAAGTAATAAAAACAGCACCAGGCAGTTTCCAAAAACAACTCTAAGGTTTTGCAAGGATATTTCTGCAATATATGACCGGCACCCACCTTTATCATTTATTTCCGAGGAGGGCTCTGCTCCTTTAGTTCCCAGCCTGCAAAAACAACTGCAACGAATATTTTAGAGTATTATGGCAAAAGGGTCCATTGCAAGGCCAGGCTGGATGGAGCTTGGAGCACCTGGTCTGGTGGAAGGCGTTCCTGCCCATGGCAGGGCGTGAGACAAGATGGAATTTATGTTCCCTTCCAACCCAAACCATTCTGTGATTCTGAAACTTTGAATTCATGTCCATATAGGACTCCTCATACAGAGAACAACCAGAAACTCTTCCTCCCACCTGAACTAACAGCAATAGATTAATATCTTAATATTTTTTCCAGTGTGTTTTTAATGCAGACATCACTGCAAATCTGGTCCCCATGATTACTGAAAATACACTCCCATGATGAAAGGACTGTTCCATTAGCCCTCAAACTCTCACAGAGGTAATGAAAGCAGCAGGATGGACCTAATCTCTCACCACCCAGATGTCTGATGGCTTTAACTGGCTTTAATTACAGTTTAATTACAGTTACAGTAAGCAATAGTTGAGATGCTCTATGGCTGGCAGATGTATTTATTCAGCTATTAACTATTAAAATTTAAATCTGTTCCATTTCACAGACTGCTGTGATGTTAGGAAGAATTAAGCATCCCATTAATAGCACCCAATAGTAGGTGAATAACAAGGATGGCTACGCTTGCAACGACAACACCAGGAGTCCAAGATAAAGAAAATAGAAAACTTCCTACAGATGACCAAGGTGAAACCCTGCCATTTGTTTTCCTGGTTCTTGACTGTACTTTTGTAGTTGTTTTTGAGAACAAAGCCCTGTTTTGCTAAAATAGAGATGTTTCCTCTTTCAGAGTATTTCTATATTAAGGAAGCAAAAGCCAAGGGTGCAGGAACAGAACTGCAAACTGGAATTTGGATGTGTGAGAGAAGCAGCAATTTGCTTACAAGCACACAGAGGGTTCTGAGTGTTGGAAAGTCAGCAAGAGGAAAACATCTGCCTCTGGTTTGGGTGGGAACCTGTCCCTGCAGGCAGCTCTCCCGCGTCTCAGCCCAGGTCCGTGCCCGTGGGACAATTCCTCTTTTTCCTGTGTTCAGACAGAAATCCGACCATGCCGCTTATTAAATGTCAGATGTGCTTATTCCAGCGTTGCTGCTGGGGCAGATTTTCCAAGGCACTGTAAATCTGCTTAGCTCTGCTCCTGCAGACGAGCTCAGCCAGCACAGCCGCCTCCAAAATCCCACCCGGGGCGAGGGCTCCGACCAAGGACTGTCATTCATTGAGCTCCTCTGGCCTGGCACCATCACCCGGGGCTCATCCAGCCCCTCTCTGGGAGCCAAGTGCCATTGGAAGAAGTGCTGTGCTGTCCTTTTGAAATTAAAGTTCCTTCCTGAGTTTTCTGTAACAAACAGCAGAGGGGATTGCCGTGGCGTTGGTGAGTACAGCCAGTTCCTGAAGAACATCTGAGGGCTGAAGGATAACATCCTGCGGGAAGGGTTACCTTCTCACACCTTGCACAGCTTGGGGCTGGTTCTCTCACCTCCTCTATTCTTGGTAACAACCAACAGAGTCATCCAGAGAGAATCTGGGGCAGAAATGGAGCCCAAGTGCCCTGTGTTCAGGAGGAGCCTGGGAAGACGAGCTTTGCCAGAGCAGCCACCTCTGGTGAACATCCAGCTCTGGCCTCCTGCCTTCGACAGGGCTCATGAGGAGCATGCAAGACACTGAATCCATTTTCCCCCCGTCTTTCAGATTTTGAACTGGTGGTGCCCTGGGCCTGAGAGCCCACTTGCATCCCAGCCAGCCCAGTGCAGCTCTGGACCACCCACACTGTGACTGCCACAGAGCACGTGAAAAAATTGTATCCGGGATATAAAAGACAGGTACCCTCATTTGTAATTTTTACATGCCAACAAATGCTTGTTGTTGGGGAAAAAAACATTTGCAAGCATCTGGATGCTTAAACAAGCACCAGAGAAAGTTCATTAATATAGAAATTGAAGTTAATTAACTAACTGATGGCCTCCTCTTTTCCATTCACTTTAAAGGAATCCGCATCCTTCCCTTGGTCTACTGACTGGCTTTATTCAGCTCCAGTTACTATATCAAAGTGATATATTCTGCTTACAAATTCAAGGCAAAGCCCATTTATCTATTACAGAAGGAGAATGGATTTACATTTAAATGGCTGTTCTTCACGTATCTAATAACTCAGTTGAGTAATCAAAGAAGTACAATCTAAGCAGGAGACTCTCTGTGTTTCGCATTAATAAAGCCTCTAAGATTCCTCCACACATTCCTCCAAATTTATTTATTTTAACAAAATGGGAAAGCTGTCGTTCCCCAGCTGCAATCAGCCAGTGAGAAGGTTAGTTGGGAATTAACAGGCTGCTTGCTCAGGCTTTCGTTTCAGTTAAAAATTCGGGCTCAACAGGAGAGCAAGGAATTATCACGGTGCATGAACTTTCATCCCTTTAAAAAAGTAAATAAATAATGCTTCGAAGGTGTGAAGAGAACTTTGGCAAGAAAACTCTGGCCACTGAGAGCAGCAGGTGTAGGAGGTTTGCTGCATTCAGTGAGAAACTGCAAGGATTGAGCTAGCCCGATCCAAGCAAAACAATTTGCAAAGTGAAACATACATGGAATACGAAAAGGCTGATAGGAAATAAAATTCAGAATTATGGTAATCAACTTTTTAATTCCTTTTCTTTGGGCTATACTCAAATTATCTAAACATATGCAGAAAAATCTGTGTATGCATTAAAAAGTAAGTAACTACAGTTGATTCAAAACCATCTTCCTAACGAATGGCTTGCAAACCACAGAGTTTGCTATTAAATTTTGTGTTATAGTGATTTCAATGGCAACTTGACCCCAAAAATCAAAATCCAAGCCAAAGATAAGCTACAAGAAAAAAAAAAAAAACACGCATCTGAATGGAGACACAGAAAATTCCACACTCTCAGCCTTGTTGATGATCAGCTGACTTTTCACTGCAGCAAAAAGTTCTGGGATCTGGAGAGGTCTAAGGAAGCATTTAAATGAGAGGAGTTTGGAGCTCAGCATGTCCCCGCTGCTGTTTGACTGCAGGGACTGTGCAGCTCCCACCATGTACACAGCAGATGGCCTAAATAAGGCTAATAAAGATACATTAATGTTTCTGTTGCCTTCCTTGTAAATAAGATTTCCCTGTGGGCTACTAATTTATTAGCCAGTTTCTCTACAGCTTCTGACCACAGATCACAGAGCTGTGTAGGAAACGTTGAAGTCTGCTGCACACATTCACCATCTTGTCCTTTCCCACAGCAAGGATTCTGCTCCAAGGATTCAGAATTCTAGGAGAAAGTCTGCTGCTGTGTGCTGCAAACCTAAGCAATGGTTTTGTTTGCTGCTGAGCTCCCAGAAAGTTTAGATTTAGGAACAACTGTTGGATAATTTATTTAGAGATTTATAGGTAACCAACTGGAATTTAAGTATTCTCCCAAAGCCCCACTGCTGGCTGAACGCACCAAGCAAAGCACAGAGCACTCAGATTCACCCTGTATCACTTGTCTGCCTCAGGGCCAAGGGTGCCCTTCCTGCCCCGTGCATCACACGTGAGTTCTCCGGCAGCTTCCACTGCCTACATGCAAAGCAGAGATACTGGGAGGATCCCAACCCTCCTCCTCCCTCAGCAGGAATGAGGAGAGGAGAGCGCTGCTGGAGGAAATGCCTCCAACAAATGAAAACATGACGTGCTAAATAAAACCAGCTCCATTATCGGCTCTGCTTTCCACCTGCAATTACAGTACATTTCAGCTGAATATTTTTTCCTGGCAACCGAAACAGTTTCATTGCAGCTTAAATATGTGACAAGGAAGCTGACTGCAGACTTGTGAAAAGCAATTATTTTGGACACTGATTACTTCCCATGCAGGCAGCGAGTGCTGTAACTGCAGAGAGCTGGGGAAGGCCACAGTGATGGGTGAGGGACTGCGGGGTCTGGAGCAGTTAATTAACGTTGGGGGGTGAGCAGGGAGAGGGAAACTGCAAACACCCGGCTTAACATTCAAATTAATTAACATGAAATAACTTAATATGTTTAGTTTAAATGCAATTAATTTACAGAAAAAAAGCCAGCCTAGAGACAGATAGCTGGTGCATCTGGTGCAACAACCAGAGCAACATCAAGTTCCCATAGCAACATATTTGTTAGAAACAAGACAAACATACTTAGACCGGTGTGGCTTTGGTTTTAATCCATCTGAGTGATGAGGAGTGCACCAACAGGACTCAAAATACTGAGATAAAAAGAACAGCTATGAAGACTCTTTTTCTTTCTCTAAGCAGAGAAGGCAATGCAATGAGATCTGAACTGAGCCTGGAAGTGCCGGTGCTGATGTGGGGAATTGGAAGAACAACCCAGCACTGCCTTGCATCAGTACTGGGACCAGTATCACAGCCCTGGTGTGGGCTCTGCACGGCTCAGCCACAGCAGATCCTGGCATCCCACCCCTGCAGACAGAGGAAACTGCACTTAGGGCTGCCCCAAGGTAGCTTTGATGTTGTGCATTGAGGTTTTAAGGTCCTTAAAATGACTTCATTCATGAGAAAGAGCCAAAAAGGCACCCCAAACCTGTCAGTCGGTGCTGTAATATATATTTTTTAATCAGTGAGTCATATCTAATGATGTTTCAAAAAGATGTTTCAAAATCCTGGCATACCTGAGCTCACGTATGATTATTATTATTATTATTATTATTGTTTTCCAAAGAAGGCTGCCTGTAGATGTCATAGAGCCCTTGGCAGACTATTAGTTCTCCATGTGCCAGAGAACATGTGTGGGCTGGGCACGGAGCCCCACAAGGCTTGAACAGTTCGCCCAGTTTGAGCAGGAGGTGAAAGCCCAAGGGGAGATGCTCACAGAGATCCAGGAGGTCCATGGGCTGCCTGAGCCACTGCCACCCACAGCAGCTTGTTCTTCTTCCTGACTCGAGCTTTAAAACCAGTTCTACTCAGAACTGGAACGAAAAAAATCCTTAAGGGGCAAACTTGCATTGTACTTTCAACTGGTTTCAGACAAACAGAGCTAAATTGATGCTCTGACCTTTCTCAGGAGTGTGAGACAGTGATTTCCTTCCCCTTTAAGCACCATTAAGTGGATGTGACATTCAGTCAGGATCTTATTGACAAGTGAATATTCCCCACGCAAACACCAATCCCGGCCACTCAGCTGCCACGCCTGGCTCAGGGTAATGACAAACGGAGCTGCTGGAACACCCCACGTGCATTTAACTCCTGAGTAAAGCCCCTATTTCAGCTTTCACATTCCAGCTGTATCATAAATCTGCTCCTTTCCTCTCCCTCCTTTAAAAAGTATCAATATTCGCTTAAAGTCAGGTTTTAGAGGAAATTTCCATCCTTGTGCTGCACTCACTCATTAATTATTTACTGACACCTTCAAAACGCAGGAGCATTGATTGCAAATTTGTAATTAAGGCTGATTTGTATTTTTCACTTAGAGCAGATGTTCTTTTCCTTTGTGTCCCGCCATCTCATAACACCAATCCTCTGAATATTTTAAGATTTTACTAGAATATTCAACAATTAGTTCAATGTGTGGGTGCTGCCACGAGCGTGGCTGTTTCTTGGCTGCCTGATTTCAGGAATGGATCAACACAGACTCCAATATCAATGTTTTACTGAGCAAAACACAGTTGATTTCAAGTTGGCATTGTTTCCTCTAATGGCTGTGATTATCTGCTGTGCAGAGGCATCTCTACCCCGTCGTTGGTTCTCTAGAGATGATACCACAGAAAGATAAAAGGCCAGAGGGTAATTATACAGCTTTTCATTTCCACTGATCTCAAAGCTTCAAGTAAAACACAAAAATGCCTCCTACACACACCAGTCAGCTTCAGCTCTAAAGATTTACCTGGCAAATAGAGAAAAGATTGAGGGTTTAGAAATAAATTTACCTGGTAAATAGAGAAAACATTGAGGATTTTTTCAATTATTAAAATTAGAAAACCTCTTTTTATCATCTGAAATATTTTGCTTTTTGCAGCCAACTTGTTAACTTGGCTGTAGAGGGACCTGATAAGTGATGGAATTCCTCCAGGAGTGCAGATACTTGTGCTGGAGCAGCAGGAGTACAGATAAACCTGGAAATAAAACCAGCGTGGGGATGGCCTCTTTGCACATGGAACCATTTCGGCTGGAAAAGACCTCTGAGATCAGCCAGTCCAACCAACTCAGCACTGCCAGGTCCTCCCCTAAGCCCTGTCCGTTCCAGCCCCTCCACCACCTCCCCGGGCAGCCTCTGCCAAGGCCTGGCCATCCTCTCAGTGAAGAAATTTTCCCCAGTATCCAACTTGAACCTCCCCTGGCACAACCTGGGGCTGTTTCCTGTCACCAGTTCCCAGGGAGAAGAGCCCGAATCCCACC
>VYZQ01049427.1:0-14750 GCA_013400655.1 Mystacornis crossleyi | reverse complement strand
TTCTGCAGGTACCAAAGTAGAGCAGGTGAAAAATCAGTAAAAAGATATTTTATTTCATGTACATTTTCACAGGAACCCTTTTCTGTTACTTTAATCATTTTTTTCATCTTCTGTGTCCTTTTAGCCTTTTACTGTTCAATAGAATAGGTTAGAAAGAGAATGTTGCAAATATTTCAAGACTTCCACTCTTCATGCCATGAAGGATGAATTCTCTCTGTTCACATTTCAGATGTGTGTTTATAATGAGGGGGTGTGTGTAGATATACTCATAAATATAAACTCATGTTTGTTATATATATATATTTATTCACGCTGCTCTGCTTCATAAGAACATGAGGAAAAACTAAACCCAAAAAGGCCCTATTTCAAAATATATTATGGATGGTGGTAAATTAATTTGAATGCAAGTGCTGCAGCTCATCCACAATAAAGTCTGCTTATCGGTATTTCTGTGATAGTGGAATAGAAATTCTAATTGTATACCTGGTATGGAAAAAATAAAATTAAATATGCAGCTCTTTCCTTTATTCATATCCTATTTATACACTGCATTCCTCCCACATAAATACCATATAAAGAAATAAAGCTGTTAAATGAATTATAATAAAGCCTTTTCAATAGATCAATGTTCTGGCAGCGAATGGAATAAATAAGTTAAATGAGTGAATCATTCCTTGTCCTAGTTTCTTTTAAAATGTTCAATAATGTAAACAAAAGACTGCATATCTGCTATAGGAAAACAAGCTGCTGAATATATTAAATAAGCAATGTCTTTTAATAAAGGAAAACCATCAAAGCCCACTTATGCAGATGCTACTTGAGTTTTACAGTAGAAAGCACTTTGTTCCACGCATGTCTGTGCAATATGTTCCCATTCTTTTAAATGTTCAGCAAATTAGGAATAAATCAAGCAATATAATGAGGAGGATAGAGCTTAGCATTTCTGCAGATGGTTTCAAAATTATATGCTGCTCTGGAAAAGACAGGGTGGCTTGCTGGCAAAAGCATAGGATTCTGAGAGCTGTTAATTCCCGCTTACTAACTTGGGTTTGACTGATGTAATTTCTATTGATTCAGGAAGTCATTTAGTGCTAGAATATGCTATCTTCCTTTATATTAAGTGCTGTCATACTCCTGATGGATAACTCTGTTTACTTTGCTTTAGTAAACTACTGCTGTCTGAGTAGCAGGGCAGGCTGGTCAGATCTGACATGCAATTTTAGTGATGAAGAAGAGTTAGCTCGTTAGCAGATGGCATGACTATGGATCTATAGAAGCTGAAGCAGCACATTTGAATTACAGCGCAGGCAAAGATGCAGGGTTTTTTCCTTTGCAGTGATTAAGCCAATGAACATTAACTCAAAATGTAGTTTGGGAGGGAGTAATACTCAGAAATCTTCATCCTGAACAACAGATTCTTTTCCTGCTTCAAAGAGGTGATATGAAAGTAATTTTTCTTAAGGGTTATGAAGTTTAAGGTTTTTCCTTGCATGTGAGTGTTTTCACTGTCTTAGTTGTAACTATCTTTGGGAACAGCTACTGTTTTGTACTAAAATTAGAGAGAATCAGGCTTGATCCTATTTCCATTGATAGAATTCCCTAAGTGGTTTGAGTGACAATCCTAAAGTAAGTCAGTAAATACAAGTCAGTTTCTAATACTGATTGAAAATAACTACTTCTATTGACGTAGCAGATCAAATGTTGTGATAGAGAAGGAAAGAGTTAAAGCCAAGACACTGAAGACTTGGCTAGTTGTCCACTTATGGATTTGCAGTGCTTCACAGGACCATTGGTCGGAGACATTAAACAAGCTGTCAGATATACAGAATCAATGGTAAACTAACTAAAATAACACTGGACACCTACTTCTAGTCAACTGACTTCAGTTATGCAATTAAATATGACACAGAAGAAGAAAGTTGCAGAAATATGAAAAGACCCTTCTTTTTTTCCCTCGCTGAGTACCTTCTCTCCTGCACTGCTGTTTCCCATTTCATCACATAATCAGAAAGTGAGTGTGAAAGATCTTGAAAGGCCTCCAGAACGATACGTGTATGCACATTTTCCAACGGATAATTGTTCATCTGCTCAGCATTCTGCCAGGATATTGTCATTTCACAGAATTCGTATAGCATCTAGAAACCACCATCCTTGCAGTGATATCACAAATTATGGTTATAAATTTTATAACCAAAGCTAACCTGAAAACTTGGCTCCTCAAAATCATGCCTCGAAGTGTACAGAACTGTATCTGCATTATTATTTTCACAATCTCTATAGAGCACAGGATGAAAACGTTTATAGAGGAAATTAAAATCTTAGGACATAAACATGTGCAAGAAGAGCTCTCAAGTTTGCATTTTTGAAAATTAAGCCAATTGCCATTAGTAGCTTTTGGTGGCTTACGTAAACATTTTTTCTTCATCATTTCCAGCTTTAAAACAAAAAACACAAAAAAAAATCAAAAGAAAACAACAACGCCCCACTCTGTGCTTTAAACAGTAGCAATACATATTTTTATCATTATCAGTATCTCATTGAAAGTGTACAATGCCCTTCATTTATGAATCCTTGTAAAAAAAAGTGTTTATGAGAAATTAATAACCCCCTTGTAATTTGTAATTATTATTGATCTATGTGTATTCATTTTTCAGACATCGATGAATGTGAAAATGAAATTAATCCACCATGCCCTCCTTCTGCTATATGCATTAACACTAAGGGCAGCTACAAATGTCTCCACACTGATCCTTACAAGCTGGCAGAAGATGGAAGAACATGCATTGGTAATGGTTGTGAACCTACTGTCCATTAAAACGTTCTCTGATCCATTTTATAATGCTGTAAAGTTCATCAAACTGAGTTTTATTGAAGAGCTGTTAACATATGTTATCCTCTACACAACTGTGGGCATAAAGATACTGACAGATTCTGTAAATGAAGGTGTTGAATAAATAATACTGATACAGAAATAAGCTTTTCATTTCCATTCCTGTTGTATATAAACCACTAAGTATTTCCTGGCAGTGCATATAAGGGGGAATCAAATCTGTCTCAGTTTCTCCTAGTTAGTGTCTAAATTCAGCATCTAAATATTAACTAAGTTCCACCTCACACATTCCAAAACTCTCAGCCCTTTCAGAACTACCAGAAATTATGCATTGTCTTGGTTTTTTCAGCTTTTCAGCATGCATGGAGGCTGTACGGTAGTTTAGGGGGAGTATGAGTGCAGTTGCCCACTGAAGCTAAGCAATACTTCTTCTGGGGAAAGCTCCATGAAAACCTACAATCCAAACTCAAGTGAATGGGTGTTTATCTAAGTGCTCAAGGGAAGCACATAATGTTTAAACCACTCAGATCTTGCATATAGAGTGCGGTTTGCCATACAATCATAAGCACACTGAATCTCATTGATGGCACATTTCTTGTTTCCTATTTCAGCACATACCATGACTATGACATGAGATTGCACTGTCCCTTATTATTAATTGCTCTAAGAAAACACAAGACGATAATTTCCCAGCAAAAAAATACCTAATTGCAAACAGGTACCTTCAACGATATGAGGTACATCCCGTCCGTTTTCCAGCTCTGTTTAGGGGTCACATGAGCATATCCCACAAGTGACATCTCATTCCTCAAATGACACCTTAAGCGAGGCCATGTGATTTCATCAAAGGCCCAGAAATGAAGCACAATGGGAAACTGCACTAACACAACACGTACACCAGTAGAAAAACCTCCCCAACAGTAGGTTTCCAGAATAGACCCATCTCTCTCTTGCTGTAGCAAAAGCAAATGCAAATCCTCAGGGCCTACTTTTTATGGGGTTAGACTAAAAACTTATGGTGGTAGCTATTCAGAGTTTCATCTGAATCCGAAAATAGGAAAAAAAAAATCCCCCCTTTTTATGGGTGTTTCCTAACTTTATTATTTATAGTTTATTCCTTTATCCATTCAGCCATGGTTACATTTATTTATCTCTCTAAATCCTGAGACTGAGACAAAAACCTGCTTTCAGTTTAATTTAAAGAGATTAATTCACTGGTGTTGAGTGCAACAGAGATTACATGCTGACACTGCACTGGCATATGGCTGCTGTTGTAGTGGGTATGTGCTATGGACCTCCTGATCAGGCAGAAGTAAACGGGGCTTTCTTCAAACAACGGTAAAAAGCTTTGTGTTCACAGACCCTGGCCCTCATTGGGAACTTTACCCACACTTGTAAGGACAATACAGCAGGGCACATGCAATCTAGAAGATTTTTGGAGAGAATTCACAGCTTCCTGACAAAAGTTGATCAAGGAGACAACAATGAAAGTTGCTCTGTAGGACTTGGTGCTTAAAAGTGGAATCATGGAATGGTTGAGGTTGGAAGGAACTCTGGAGTTCATCTTGCCCTATTCTTCTGTTCAAGCAGGATCACCTAAAGCCAGTTGTCCAGGACAATGTCCAGACAGCTTTTGAATATCATCAAGTGTGGAGACTCCACCACCTCTCTGAGCAAACAGCACCAGTGCTCACTTACCCTCTCAGTAATAAAGTGTTTCCTGATGACCCCCACTGTATACGAGTTTGTGCCCATTGCCTCTTGTCCTGTCACTGGGCACCACTGGAAAGAGCCCAGCTCCATCCTCTTTGCACCTTTCCTCCAGATATTTCTACAAATTGATAAGCTCCCCCCTGAATCTTCTCGAGGCTAAGCTGCCCAAATGCTCTCAGCCTCTCCTCATACGAGAGATATTCTAGACTCCAGCTGTCTTTGTGCCCCTTCTCAGGACTTTCCATTACGTCCATATCTCTGTTGCACCAAGGAGCTCAGATTGCCCACACAACTCCAGATGATGCCTCACCCAGAGAAGAGGGGAAGGATCACCTCTCTTGACCTGCTGGCAATCTTTTGCTTAATGCATTCTAGGACACCATCACCTGCCTTTGCAGGAAGAGTGCATTGCTGGCTCATGGTCAGCCTGGTGTCCACCAGCCCCCACAGGTCCTTTTCTGCCAAGCCGCTTTCCAGGAAGTCATTCACTGGTGTGGTCAGGTGCCTGGGGTGGTTCCTCCCCAGATGCAGGAGTTTGCATTTCCCCTGTTGAACTGTAAGGTGCCTGTCAGCCCATTTATCTCATCTGTAGAGGCCCCTGGGCAATCTGCCCTGGCTGATCCTGCTTGAGCAGGTAGATTTGACTAGCTAACTTCAAAATGTCCCTTCCAACCTCAACGAATCTTTGATTCTGTGTTTAGCTAAAGAGAAAATGATCAGGTTTTAGCAGTGTTTTATATGGTTTCTCTTTAAACTGTGGTTCTTGACATGCTAGTGTACATCTCTCGTTGTCATTTCTCATACTTTTTGAATTGAGAAAAGAGTCAATTAGCTATTTGATTGCTCACAAAAATATTTGTATTAACAAGGGAAAAGAGAATGCTACAGCTAAGTGTATTCTAATTTGTTTAATTTCCATATTAAAAAAATGGAAATTTTACATAAAACCAGGCTTTTGTGTTTTTACTTCAGATAGTAAGTTTTTATCAAGGTCAATGAGTGGCTTCATTTGTTGGTCTATTGTTTTTGCATTTTTAAGGACATCATTCATAAGGCCTGGCTAATTTCATCATAGAGTTAGAGTGAGGTTTTGAGACTTGGTGAAAAAAGGCAGTGCAACATTTTTCTGAACCAACATATTGATTATAATGGATGAGCAGCTGAAATTTAGCTGTAATAAGAATTTGGGAATCTGCAGTATAGAGGGATTTAAAATTATGAGAGCACTTCACATTATTATGAGCCTTTCAGTCTTCAAAACTAAAAAGCTCTTAAAACTTTTGAAGAGCTCTAGTAACACTAACTATTCAATAGTGCAAATCTATATAACCTTCAATCCTGCTTTTATTCATGGAATTCATCAGTAGCCTCAGGGTTTTCTTTTCTAAGTTTTCATAGTGTCTTTGACTCAGATGGAAACTTGTATAGGGTAACTTTATTCAGGAAGTGAATTTGTTGAATTGCCTCAAATCAAATTTGCTCATTCCGTACCACTCCAGCCCATGGTTTGTGACAGTTTTTGAAGTAAAGGAAACAAACCAAACAAACTCCAAAGAAAAACAAACAAAAAATCCAACAAAACCCCATAAAATTCCCTTTTTTCCATCTATGCATACTCTAACCACATTAAAAAGATTGTCGCAATTTAAATATCTTCACTGTTGACCCATAGTCATTTTACCTCTGCACAAAAGAATTTACTCTCAAGATTCCTAAAAATCATTCAACCCAAAATATTTTCATTGGCCTCTAATTTAAATTAGCTTTAGTTCTTGTTTTGAATTATATGACAGTGACAGACTGTGACCTTTGGATAAATGTTCTTTTTGCATGTTTTTACTGCCATGTCAAAGGAACATAAATCCTGAAAATGACACCTCCTTAAACTTTGATGGAATTATAATATTGGACCAACTTTCTTTGCTGTGCTGCAGAATCCAGAATGCTGTAAGGAGTGACTCATCACTGCAGGTGCTTTAGTCTGCAAAATCACTTGGTACTCTCAGCACTGCACCCTGCAGGGCTGAGAAAACCAGCTGGTTTGAGACGGCAAAAAACAAGACTTTTGAGATTTTTATCAAAATTATAGGAAAAATATGGCTCATTTTGAGAAAAAATAACAACAGGACTTTATATTCTGTGCTAGTCAGGTGCTTACAAAATTGATCTCTTTATATGCTGCATTTTGTATTTTCCAGTGGGTGGATTCACGTCGTTGTAAAGACTTAACTGAGAAACTGAGATAAATAGTGAGCTATATTCAGGGGTAGGTAAAGAGAGTAGACTGAAGCAAAAGAGTTCAGCACTCCAAATTAAATATGTTCTAATCTTAAAACACAGTTTTATTCCATTAATGACTGGGATGTGTAAAAGCAAAACTAGGTACTTGAATTAAAAGAGAATAGGAGATATTTTTTTAGCAGCATTGTTTAGCATCTATGATGTTCTTTTCTGACATATTCCCTTTAATTGGACTGTTTCAATGAAAAATATTAAAACTCTATTATGATTTCTATGAGTGTTCATGGCAATTGCTTTGTGCATTTCAGCATACATAAGAAAAACTTTTACATTTATAGTTAGTTAAAACCATTGACAATTACAAAGCTAAGTTACCAGTGTAATTAATTTTTAAATCTCTACAACTTTTGGTGAAAAGCTAAGAAAGAATTCTCATTTTACTATTATTCTTCATCCTGTCTTACAGCCTGCAAATGAAGTTGGTGTACGTCTCTTCAGAAGTCTATCAGTCACATGATTACACCCTTTGGATACTGGAGTTCAAGAAAAAATGACAATCAGACCTCCCAGCCTGGAAGGTCATTTTTATTTTGGATGGTGCTTTATGGCACTGGAAGCACACACATCTGCTGAGCTGATGGCCACCTGCCCACTCCCAGAACAGCAAACCAATTTTCCTAGGATACAGATGGCAGCTGAAGATGCATGGCATGCCCATCATTGCAGAGGCAAATTCCACCCTCGAGGAAAATTTTGTTGCTCTGTCACCGTGTGCCAGTTTGTACTTTATTACGTTTGCCTCAGAAAGGCAGAACAGTAGAGTGAAAAAGGCAAAAGACACTGTGGCACTTGATGCAGTAGAATACATTTGTTGTGACGGACCACATGCTGGAGCCCTAATCCCTGCACACAGCAAAGACAGCCAACCTCCAGGCAGGCCCTGTTAGCCCGGAATTAACTCAGAGGCAAACACTTCAAGAGAAACTAAATCCAAACCACAGGGCTGAACTTGTGCTGAAAAGCCAGTGCGCAGGCAAAGGTTTGTGTACTGACCATTTCCCCAGTAGGTGTTTGCTCCCTGTTTCATGGTGCAGCCTAAGAGCTGTGATTTTAGACTCTGTGTCATTGTGGAGTGATGTCAGGGTGCCTGCACAGCGCTTGGAAAGGGGTAGGCAGCCCTTCCTCCACCAGGATTATCATGTTCTTCCCATTCTCCTTCTGGGTGTTTCATGCACCTGCTTGCTTATCATGCACATGACCTACACGTTCTTTCTCTTGCACCTTGCTTATCATGCACATGACCTACATGTTTCTGACTTTTTATCATAAAACTATAGAGTGCTTATCCTTTTTTCCCAGTCATGGCTTCTTGAGGTTTCTCTATTAATTGTAGCTAATTATTATTTTGCTGATTATATTGCAAAATGAGATTTGACCACAAGGGAAAGGATGAACATCATCTTTTGAGGAACATAGGAAATGTTAATATTTGATGAGTCCCATAAAGGTACCAAGGGAGATTTCAGCCAATGCTCAAAATGAACTGCAGTTTTCCCAGTTATTTTTCCCCAGTACTTATGTGTCATTCAGCTTGTCTGAGTACTACACATTACAAGTGCTCAGTTTCACATCTTTGATAATTTTTGACGTGACTGAAATAAGAGTCCTGTATTCCCTTTCTTTTTTGAGCTCCTAAAATAAAGAATAATGATTGGTACCACTCTCTGTATAGCCAAATAACTGTAAAGGTAAACAAGCACAGGCTGGGGTTAGTGCCCCACTAGATGAGCTATAAATCAAAGGTACTGACCCATTTGGGTCATTAAAATCCCACGATCCTTTGTGTGAATGGAGAGACTTAGAGCTATGGATCAAAGTTTATTCCACAGTGCTTCAGGGATTTTTTGACATTTTTCACTATGATGGCAAGTAACCAAGATGTCAGCTGGAAAGCATTTAAGAAACACTGACTTCTTTGACAAAGAAAAATACATCAGCATTTGTAACTTTTTTTTTACCATTTTCCATTCTGTGAGAAAATTTGCAGGATTTTTCTGTCTTCTATTATTAATTTTAGGAAAAATACAAGCTCTCAACATCTTTAGGTCATTTTGCAGCCAGAATAGCTCTAGCAATACCCTTAGTTTTTTACTCTGCCATGTCAAAACTTATACTAGGGACTCTGATCTGCCACAAATAGTCTCTGAATACCAAGTGGGTAGACTGTTGGCCACCCTGAAAATTTGCGAGCTCTGAAGGTAGAGTTCGTGGCAAGATAGTCAAGTTGTTGCTGGCTAGAAAGAGCACGCTGACTGTACCTCTGAACATTGCTTGAAAGCAGATCCCAAGCTAAAGCAATTTCAAAATGCATGCAAATGCCAGAGCCCTATTATTTTTTTTCCTGCGAAAAATGTGGGTGTTTTGGTTACTTTATGCAAACCTCTTTATCTTTTCAATCTGAGGTTTCTCCCTGTTAAAATAAAGACTGCTTGATATTTAACAGCTGAGACACCTCCTGCAAAAGCTGTTTCCAGCTAATAATTTGTGATGCACCTTAAATAGGTAGAAATTTTTGTTTACGAGGGTGTTTTATTTAATTAACCTGTCACTACAAAAATCTCATAAACAAGACTGACATTTATTTAACAAAATTAATAATTATTAGTTATATGTCTATGAGGTATTTCTTCAGCAGGCTCTGGAAACACTTTGGAGACTGCTAGCCCAATCTGAACTAGGAGTAGGACTCTTACTCAATATATTTCTAAGTAATTACACCAATCTTTCTTTACTAGAAAAGCTGTGAATGAGATTTTTTAATTTTTAGAAAAGGAAGCAACACAAATTCTTCAGTTTTAATGGCAGAGAGGAATTAGATTTCCAGTACACTGGAAATTTAGGAGCAGTAATAAATTTAATACTTTGAAAAGTATTACTGAGCCATAATTACATTTTTATTAAGAATTTGTGATGAGGAATCTGGATGTTTATTAAATGTGTGAAATATAATCCTTTTACACCATCCAGTTTGCCTCTGTACATAAGATTATTGAACACAGGGAAATCTGACTCTTTTCCCTGCTTTTGACACCCAAACTGCTTTTCTGCCTCCAGGAATATCAGATCTACCCTCATGTAACCATGACTGAACTATATTCTTACATGCATTTGTAACTCCCCATTCTAGGGGAATTCATGATGATGCTATTATTCATGATGATGCTATTCTGATATATGTGAGAAAAAGAACAAAAATAATCAGACATAGCTATATATATTTCAAAGAGTTTTCTGGTTTCTGCAGAAACTCTTTTTTTTTTTACATAATACCTAAAACTTTAGTGGTATTATTAAAAGCAGGAAGAGTACTGTGACAATAAGGTAATGCTAACTACAGCCCTGGATTTACTTCTTCTTTCCTGTCCTGAATCCACTGTCTTTGTTTCACTTCTCTGACCTCTTTCTCTGAGTATGCGTCTGCAACACCCCTTCAAGTACAGTTCAACAGAGAAAAACACCTTGTTTTAAAACTGATGTATTGCAAAACTCTAGGCATTTACAGGTAACTATTTTTTTTTAATAAAGATTGCTCTCCTAATTTGCCTTTCATACAAGACAGGAATTTACACAAACTACTGGAATTTCCTGTGTTTATTCCAAAGTGAAGCTACATTTACTATTGATCATTTATACAGAAAAATGTGGTTTATTTTCTTCAGACAATATTTATAAAAGTACACAGGAGCCCAAGGGCTAGATCCAGTACAGCAAGCAAGCATCTAAGCCTAGGCAACCCTGAAACCTCTGCTCCTGGCTGAAGGAAAATGCATTTCTGCACCCAAGGTCTAAACCTTAGATTCTGCCCCTGACATGAGTTTTCCTGAACAAAGAGCTAGGTTCTGCCTTTTCCTTTGCAAATAGATCCTTATCCCATAACAACTTACAGGCTGGAGAAAACAAGATTTCACGGGGACTCCACAGCTACATGCAGCTCATCCCAGGAGATAGCACTAATCAGGAGGCCAGGTCCAATGCTGTTAGAGTTGTGCCACAGTGTACTGATATCCAGGGTCAGTAGTATAAGGAGGTCTTGATTTTGTATATGTTTTTATTTCTGTTTTTATTAATGTATGAGATTAATTGCTTATGTAACATTTTAAAAGTATCTTCTTACTGTTTTCCCATAAGCCTGCTATGCCTGATAGGCTTTGTTGTATTACCCTCCCTTTGCAAAAAAAAAAGAAAGTTGTGATAAGTGGGCTGTTTATCGAATTAAATCTTTTAGTGGCCCTGCATGGAGTGCAGACTGCATCTCAATTAGGTGAGAAAAAAAAATCTATGTAATAACACCTGCACTGATCTAATTTGCATGTTTGACCCACTTCTATGATCCCCGTGTATAATAGCCAACCTGCTTCAGGAGAATTGTATAGATAATAAATTAACATTTTCTTGTCTGCATTCTCTGATATTGTGTTGAATCCCTGCCCTAAATTCACACAGCATAGAGAAAAACACCACTGCCAAGATCTTTTTTGTACTTAATAATTATTCTGTGACTGTAGGTGCAGACATGTGAGCAGGATTTAAACTCCCCTTTTTTTATGTTTTTTCTTTCTTTCACCAAATTGCTACTGAGGAATCATTTTGATTTAAGGACCCTATCTGAACTGCTTAAATGTCCATAAGAAGGAAAGCTATGTTTGCTAGGTCTATGGAGTTCTTATTGCTTGTTTTACAGTAAATTACTCTGAAAAGAAGAATGACTGCAAAGTGTCAAAACTGATTTGTTTCCTTGTCTGTGCACATGGGTGTTTGCCTGTGTGTACACGTGCTCTTTGGCAAAATACTTGTCAATTAGTTGGAGGGAGATGAAAAACAGAGAAATTCGCAGGATTTTAGAAGAGTACTTTGAAAGCATCTCCTCTGCCCCACTTAACTGATATAAAAGAGTCAGAAACTCTTTTCAAGAGCTAAGGCTGAAACCTGAACTATCCAGACAGCCACCAGCACTGACATTCAGGTCTCAGAAGTTTCACAGAAGTATTCTAGTTACTCTGCGTAATTTTTCTTTTTCTTCTAATATTTGAAAGCTGATTTAAATAATATATTTCTTTTTTTTCCAAATTTTGCTCAATAATTTCTTTAGGCTTTACTTGAAATGACCCAGAAGATATCTTTTGATTCATGCTGAATTGCTCACTTTATTGGCCGTGTGAGAAGTTCAGCATGATTCCTTCTTTTGTTTTAAACACGAGATATTCTCTTAGCATATCCGGTCTGTTGAATATATTCAAAAGATGGAGTTAATCTATTTAGCAAATAGAAGCTGCAAAAGTGCTGTGAAGATGAAGACATCTCAATCCACCATATTGGCTCATCCAGCCAGTGAAGTCTAATGTCCTCAAAATGAAAACATCATAGAAAATATTTCTGAAGTGAAATCCTACATCTAATCAAAGTTTTTCTTACAGGGAAGATATTTACTTGAACTCCAGTGTTACCCTGGCAGTAGGGTTCCATCCCTGTGCAATTGAGCTATTTGCATCCACACTCCAGCAATACTTTAAAAGAAGTGTGGGCATATATACATAAAATAATCCAGTTTCCAAATCCAGAGTATGGGTGCAGAATATAGATGCAGTTGAAAGTTTGGAAGTGTTTATATTAAGTCCTGCAGATGCACTGGGATTTTTTTACATGTTTTACCAATGATTTATTCATTAGTTTTGAGCAAATTACTGGGTTTTGGTTTTCATATACCTTTGAAAATAAGTGAAATATTTAAATCACGGTCAGAAGCAACCTGTCACAGGCTAATAAAACAAAATCTAATCTTGCCCAGGAACTTGACGTCAAGTGAATTCTTTCCTTCCAAGTAAGGTACCACAGAAAGGAGGATTACAAGTAAGCCTTGGAGACTAGGGATATCAACAGAATGCTGCACACAAGTTGGGGTACAAACCTGCTTGCAGACTGTTCTCTCAGCTGAATACTAAAATAAGCAGGGAGCTAGTGAAACTGTATGAGATTGGATGTAGCTGGTGACACTGTGGGTTTTAGCACACACATGAAAGGGCAGATGACAACTGTACTCTGAATAAAGTAAGGAACATGGAATTCGGGATGCAGAAAATGGTTTTATAAAACCCAAGGTGAGAAAAGATGAGTGGGTGCAGGAATCTATCAGCAAGTTGCAGAAAGAGCCATTGTTACAGAGCGGATGCTGAGAAAGGTGCACAAAAATTGCAAGTGGAGCTCATAGTTCATGGCATATACTGATGCTAGCAGTGAAAGTTACTTTGGGAAAAAATAAAATCAAAAGGTAAAAGACAGAGAAAAAAAGGAAGGGAAAACTATCCTCAGTGGCCAGTGGGAAGAGAAGGAGGAGATTTTGGAGGTCCCCAGGTAATCAGGCACCCCATGGCTCCTCTCCAGTGCAGCAGGGTTTCCCCATAACACTCTCTTGCTGTTGAGACACAAGCTTCATACTCAAACCCTTGTTGATGGTTCCTGACTATGTGCTCCTATCTCTGACTGGAGCTGGTGTTGCATCCTCATTGCTACATGCAGTGAAAGCACATTATTGGATCTCCAGTGTATCCTGAAGACCCAAAGCAGAGGAAAATAAGTCAGGATTGAGTGTTTCCCCTGCCTGACACAACAGCTTCCTTTGAGTACCCACCACAGCCCCACTACCAGCTTAGTTGGTGCAAGGCCACGAGAACAGATCATGGAGAGGAAAATCCAGGCTCAGGGCCCTGGGAGATCCTGTCCAAGCAGCTGGGGGGCCGGGCACCCCACCACTGCTGGGGGAAGGCAGGTTGTACATCTGCAAACAGGAGGCTCTCCATACAAGGGAGACTACATCATCCAAAGCATTCTGCAACGCTCTGCACACACACAGCAAATTAGCACCGAGCATCGCCATTGTCTGATGAGGCTGTAGAGTATGAAAACTCTCTTCTGAGCTGTGAGTCATAAAACAATTTTGTTAGTGCAGCCATTTATCAACCTCAGCTCTCTAAAATTAGATACTTGGGATACAAATCGGCAAAACATTTTCTACATGTGCAGAGAATTCAGGCAAAGCTTCAGATGCAGTATTTAAGTATTCTTTTCCTTGTCTTTAGGACCATCATACTTTACCTACTATGTAAAAATCTTAAAATGTCTTAGAAGACAATGAAAAATTCAGAAAAAAGTTGACAAGTTTTGGAGCATTCAGTGTCCAGACACTTTTGAACTTCTATTAACAAAGAGCTTGCATGGTTTCTTTCTCCTTACTTTAAATATTTTAGACTTTTAGTGTTCTTTATCGTGATTAATACCATAAGATCGAGTATGTAAAAATTTAATATGTGGCCTCTTCTAGTGCTTCCAGTGAAGTAAATGAAAAGCAGTATAGTATTTGCTCTTCAAAGATGTGCTCTGTGTTTCTTTGTAAACAAAGATAAACAGCTCTATTTTTATTTAGCTCCAGACTAATCTTTAATAAAAATAAAAAAATAAAACCCAACCAACCAAACACCCCCACAAATTGACATACTCTCTCAAAATCAAATATTTTAATTTCATTTACATAAATGCTTTATTCTCAGCCACTAACCTATGCACTTGAAATATATTTTCCTTGCTCTCTATTCATCCCCACTGCCACTTTGACATGCTAGCCATTTAGAATCTTTAGAGATTCTGGGGTTTGGCAGTCTTTGTCCAAAAAACAAATTAGAAACTTATAAGCAATACAGATACATATGCAAAGAAATGCAGATTAAATTAATTGCATTTATACCAATGTATGGCAATATTTCCTATTGTCATTTTTGCTGATATTTATATCCTCAGTGATCTCTTCACAGGACTCACGGTTAACACACTGTGTCTCGATTACAGCTATCTTTTTATGCAGGCTTGAAGATGAATTTAACTTTCTCATGTGCTGTCATGGGTTGACAACCCTTCC
>VYZQ01049425.1:7758-21971 GCA_013400655.1 Mystacornis crossleyi | reverse complement strand
CAGGGATAGAGGGAGTTTGTGAGTTTGGCATGCAGCCGACCAGGATGCCAACTGCAGCACAACAACAGGCAAAAAAACAGTGGCATTCTCCTCACAGAATACTTCCGTTCCTGGAGGACTGAAGGACTGGGATAGCCCCAGAGACTCCCGACACTTTCACACAGGTATAAACATAAGGTCATCTGTCTGGTTAAGCTTTTTGAAAAGTTGTGGGTCCACTGCTATTACTTTATTGGTGTCTGCTGCTTTAGCTGTCCTGTAGGATGTTTTATCTCCGCTTGTCTGTAAGCAGAAGAGAAAACCACAAGAGTACCTGACGTATGTTTGCTTTCCCTTGCATGGTGATGATTAACTCATCTTGTTGTTTATTTATTGGTATTATCAGTAAAGAAGCTGAAATAGTTATCAGAAGCTGAAATAGTTATCACTGTTCTTTTCCTATCCATCCTCATAAGAATTTTATGTTCATGTAAATTAAGACCACATTTGCTATACATTCTATGAAGAACAACTGAAGATGGAAATTGCATAAAGCTGGGTTTTGGCAAAAGATATTTTTTTCATTCCGTTTTTACTTAGAAATATTATAATATGTATAAATCTTATACAAATATAAAAAGTAGTTACTAAATTTGAAATGAAATATTATTTATCATATTTAGCTAATTATGAATTACTGCAGACTTATAGAATCAGCAGGTCTGTTTTAGAGTGAGAAACTAAGATTAAAATTACTTGCCCTCAATTCCCTAGAAACCTGGCAGGAGCTGTAGGAAAAAAGGTAAGTGTTTTTGAATCCCTTTCTCAGGTCACATGGAGGGGTTATTTTTCCCCTTCTTCCTTCAAAATACCACTAACATAAAACCCCCAACAATTTATNAAAAATTTAAAAAAAATATGTCTTTTTATAATTCGGTCAGCAGTTTAACTTTGCAGCTAAACTTTTTCCCAGCCCTTGACCATCCTTTTCATCAGTAGTGTTGACTAACGATAGTTATTTGAACAGAGAGCGCAAGACACCCAGAAGCAAACTCCATGGCATATATCAAAGTGTGGAGGTCTCCCCCTGGGGAGATGACTTGGGAGTGGGAGCATGTGTCAGGTTACACGGGGCTGCCAGGCTCCCTGATGCTATTGTGCCTAAACCTGTTTCTCACTGGTCATTTCAAATGTAACCCCACCCTGGTAATGCTGTACTTAGGGGGGTGTTCAGATGATTCTGGAGAGCTCTTGGAACAGTCTGTGCCAGGCCCAGCCACGAGGCTGTGAGAAAATAAAGAATATCTCTGAATATCTACAAAGAATATCGTCCTCTGATTCTTTCCATGGGCCAAAGCTGTCTGCCAGGGAAGGTTGCAGGCTTCCCCACTGCAACATCAAAGTATTCATCTGGCACCATATCTTGAAAATTCAGGTCTTATAAAAGCAAAATCGTTACAGAGACACAAGTGCTCTGAGGACAGAACTGGGAGCACATGGAGGTTGTTTTCAATTGAAGCAAAGAGTTTTAAATCAATTTCAAAGTTCAATACCCTCCAAGGGAGGGTTATGAGAAAAGTATACGCAGCAACCCTGTTTTCCTTGAGAATATTTTGTTAGTTTGCTGCTTCACCTGGGTGATTTTACCCTTGCATTTTCTGGATGGGTAGGTAAGTGGAGAGCAATATGCATGCACCTGAGAGGGTCAAAACAGATAAAGATTAATTCTATATTCTGACAACCCTTGCACAGTTGAATCCACAGCTCTGACTTCTTAAATTTTTGTGAGACAAACTTGGTCCATATGATCAAAGAATAATACCTCTTTAAATTAACCAATTAGCCAAAAAGGGAAGGAAACATGCTGAATTATAGAGATAAAGAATTTACTTTCTGTTTATTGAACTCTTACCAAGTAGTTCTTTGCTTCAGAGGAGAACTTTCATGAGCTTTTGTCCCAATTTTTTTTCTAAGTTGGCAAAATAGGTACTGTAGGCTGCTGGAGAATTAGTTTGAGTTTAAACTAAATTAATTCACTTTTGTGCAAAATGTTATGAGAAGGGGAAAAAGGATGAATGGACTTTCTTACCAAGATATTTTGAAGACATTCTGCTATTTGTAATTTCAGTAGCAATCCCAATACAGATACCATAAAGTGAAATAAAGTGGTCCAGGCAACATAAAGAGTGCAAAATATCACATAGATATCACTATAATATATAAGACAGATGTTAAAAAGTAGACTATATATGTTCTCTTTTCAGTATATTGAACTTAATGAGAAATTCTCTTTACTTTATATGCATGGTGTTCTGTATGTCGTGGTTTAAGGTGACAAGGCAGCTAAACACCACACAGACTCTTGCTCACAGCCCTCCCCGTAGTGGGATGAGGCGGGATTTGGAAAAAAAAAATAGAACTTGTGGGTTGAGATAAAGACAGTTTAATAGGACACAAATGGAAAGAAAAATAATGATGATGTTAATAATAATCGTGATACAAAATTTAAAATATATAAAGCAAGAGATGCACAATATACTTTCACATGCTCATCACCTGCTGATGATGCCCAGCCATTCCTTAGCCAACTTTCTCCCCAGCTTTATGCTAAGCATGACACCACGTGGAATGGAGTATCCCTTTGGCCAGTTTGGGTCTGCTCCCATGTCCCCTCCCAAATTCTTGTGCTCCTCTAAGCCTACACACTTGCGGGGTAGTTTGAGAAGCTGAATAAACCCCGGCTTAGTGTAAACACTGAACAACAACTAAAATAATGTTATGAACATTATTCTTGAGCAACATCTAAATATAATGTTATGAACATTATTCTGTTCCTAAATGCAAAACAGTTGTATCCCAGATGAAACCAGGACAGTGTGCCAAAAAAATGTTATTTGGAATTGTAGTGTTAAATTCCTTTAAAGGTGATGCTAAAGCTAGAAGTCTAATAAAAAGACATTTAGTGACATTTTGTTTCTTAAGAAATCTGCCAGATAACCCATACATAACTGTTATTCTGTGTGTTAAATAATCAACCAGTACTCATTTAACATATAATAACTGCCTTATTAAACAGGAATTAAAGACCTATCAGAGATACTTATTCTGAGGTGTTAATATCAAACTTCTTCATACTTTTCAATGTCTGTGTGCAAAATATGATTGCTGTATTGTTGAAATATTTCTGTTCCATTTAATTTACCAGATTTTGACCGTAGGGTTCTTTGCCTCCTAGCTGGTGATTAGGGTAACAGGGCCAGTGTGAGCTATGAACTCTGAGACAAGTTTGGTGAAGTTCCTTGTAAAAAAACTGTGAATCTCTGCTGAGTATTAACATATACCACCAGGATGCACCATTCCTGGAAGCGTTCAAGGCCTTATTGGATGCAGCTTTGAACAACCTGGCCTAGTGCCCATGTCAGGAGTGTTGGAACTAGATGATCTTTAGGTCTGTTCCAACGCTACCCATTCAATGAATCCATGATTCTATTAATACCTGTGGGGTATAAATGTGTCATCTTGCAAGTGTGTCTACAAAGACATGGTGAAGCTGAGCTGCTCTGGCAGACGTAGCACAAAAAAGGCTCATTGATGGCTCGAGGAATAAACTTTATCTTGAAGGCAAGTATTCTTTCTCATGGTATTAATCAGATATTGCTTGTATCCTTTTGATATCAAATATAACTTTGTCATGCTTTCACAGTACTTGGTTCCCTTTAAAGTTGTGCTTTGTATTGTAGGGGAAAGAAAAAGGATTTATATTCACACTATGAATTTAAGTCCTCTTCTTCCCAAATTTAGTGTCATTTTGATGAATTCTGGGACAAGTCAGTACAATGCAGAGGAGAAGTTTCATGTTTCATTAAATTAAGAAGCATTTGGGATTTAATTTTGCATGTCTCCTTACCATTTTTGATTTTAAATCTTTTAAAAGAAAGAACGTATCTCTTTATACAACATCAATAAATGTTGTATAAATACAAGGCTTACAGTCAATATGATTAAACATCTGAGCAATGCTTAGGTACTTTTAAAGTTAATTATTTATTCTTAAATGCTATTTATATTCAAATTTCTGATCTTATGAAATTGATCATTTTGTAGATATATAAATCTTTTGCTTCTTTATGAAATTCTTTATGTAAGTATTGAAAGTTTTCAAGAGTTGATTCACAGCTGATCTAAATCTGATGAGAATAATGCTGGCTTTAACAGAATTTTAAAAATCCCTTGGCTTAAACAGAAACTTGTCTGAATAAAAACCAGCTAAAAGTAAGAATGCTGTAATTTGGCCTCAAATCAAAGAAACTTTCAGAAATCTATTTTAATCAGCCATCAGTCTTGGTGTTTTTTTTGTTTTGTTTTGTTTTGTTTTGTTTTTGTTTTTGTTTTTGTTTTTGTTTTTTTTTTCCTGAAAAGCTAATTAATATTAAATGTGAGTTAGTCTAAGAATTCTAAATTAACATTCAGCAGGAAACAGTAGTAGAATATAGGAAAACTCTTCTGGAAAGAACTAACTTGCCACTCTTCAGCAGTCCAAGGAGAATATTATGTCTTAGTTCTGGAGAATTCTTTGGACTACTTTTCTTTGAAGCAAAAACAGAGAAGGAAGGTTGTGGTTTTATGACAGACTCACTTAAAATTGTGTCCAAAAAAATTAAATTTAATTTCCATCACTGATATTTTTTATACTTAAAGGAAGTACAATATCCACTCCTTTTTGACATTTTTGAGACATGGATATGTACACAAAATACATATGTATGCAAATAGATACACATATATACACACGCAGACAAATACATCTTTCACACATGGCTATGCACTGAGGAATGAAATAAAGAATACATGCTCATGAGAACTACCTCTGGAGTTTTCCTCAAAATGAAACATTTTCAGAAACCTGACATTGTCAGGACACGGGGAGAGGGTTGAGCAAACGGTATAGAGAGAGAAGTGCTTGCTGACAGGTTGACAGCAGTACCTTGTAGCCTTTCCTTCTACAGGGGAGAGGTTAGGCGCTACACCACCACAGCAGAACCAAGGGGTATTACACCGCTATCCATTCGCAGCTTTCACAGTGATGAATGAGGTCTTAGCAGATGCCTTGCAGAGGACTGGCAAGACAGAGAAGCAGAAAGGAGGAGATTACTCATATGTCTGCCCTTTTCCCCTCTCAGACTGGGTGAGGCAGGTGATTAAAAGATAAAGTCTTGGGTGATCTAATCAAAGCCATCTGCTCCCACTCTAGCCAAGTGAGAGAAATTCTCAGAAGCTCAAGGAACATGAAGAGTTGGTTTAATCAGAACCTAAACAGAAATATTATTGTAAAAGCACTCAGGGGCTCTGAGGACAATGCTCCTATTCATTGAGGAGTTCCAGATATACGGATATAACTTTCTTAACTGGTTCTCAGACTTCAAAATACCCTCAGTTACATTAAGCAAAATTAAGGATTCAATAAAAGCTGATGGATTTGCGCATAAGGGAAAAAAAATCCTAAACCTGTCACCAGTTACTTACCTTAAGGGGAATGAGGCTTCTTGCGATTTCTTTTAAAGCACTGAATACTGGCTGAAACCATATGGAACATGTCCATTTCTCTCTGGTGATGACAAGCCTCATTCAGAAGATTATTAATGATGAAATAAATAAATACATCCTTAATTTGAAGGGGTTTTTCCTAATCTTTTATAATAAATAGGAGAAAAATTCCTAACAACATAGTCTAGCATCAGCAGCCTTTGTCATAACCAGGATGAAACATTTACAAAATTAACTACTTCTTTTTAAGTGGAAAAACATAATTAATAAATACCCCATAGTCTGAGGAAACTAAAAAGTTTACTCTGTGTACAGATCTGCTCCACAAAAACATAAAGTTCTAATTTCATTAGGTTGTAAATGGGAAATGATGACCAGCTTCTTCAGTTGAAATTTCTGTTTTAGTCTGTTTGTGTTCATGTATGAATGACAGTCAAGACAGACATGGGCATTTCTGATAACCACAGTGGAAGGCTGCCTGGTATTGCAGCAGAGGTTTGGCTGTCTTGCACCTATTTTTATTATACTGCTTTTTCAAAGCATTGCTGATATGTCAGCCACAATCTTTCAATGAAATTCAATGTATTTTGAGATACACAGAATTTTCATCATTGCATCTATTTATGGAGATATTATATATTCATTCTCCCGAATCTACCTTTAATTTTCTATGCAAATACTGCCAGGCTCACTCAAGGCCATAGGATTTAGTTACTCACTTGACTGAAAAGCATGTCAATGCAAATTCAGGCTGATAAACCAGCACACAAATCTCCAGGGCTTCAGCAAGTTATAATTCAACCACAGTATTAACAAAACAAGCTAGCAATTATGCAAGGAATCAGATGAAAGGTTATTTTTAATTTCAAATTTCTGCCTCTGTACAGCTGGGTGTTAGAAGTAAAAAGCAAGACGAGGCACGTGTCCCCATTAGGCAGGCCTTTGGAAACCAAGCAGCATACTGTACTGAGCATTATGCTGTGGACGTTTCACAGTAAATTTATCAGCGTTAGCCCTGAAAGCAAATGGTTTTCTGGTGTGGTGGAATGTTCTTTTTAATATTAGTATATCAAATATATTTGGCTCTGACAGTGACAGCAAATTAGTGCTGACTGCATAAAGGCAGGGTTGTGTGCTACCTTGGGGACATTACAAGGGCTCTTCTGATTGCCATAAACCCTCACCTCCAGGACTGTTTTGTCCTGAATTCAGGCTTTACCACCAAGATAGATCAGCTGATTCTTAACTTTCTCATTTTTTACTGTTTATTCACTCATCTAATATCCTTGTAGAGGCCCTCTAACAGGCCTATTTACATTAAAGACTTGGTTTTATGTACTCCCATTTATTCTTGGTAAGCTTATTGTTCCTTCTTATTCATTAGCTGCTCAGCAGTCTCCCACCACTTAGAGCAGGTGCAGTTCCTGTGAAATCATAGCCCCTATAGGAGGCTGTTTCGGAGCCTCTATGTCTGTGAAGATGATGAGGCTGCTCTCAGTCCCCTGACAGTTCTGCCTGGCCTCTCCTGGGGCTTGCCTATCCTGCCTACAACCCAGGACTCAATGTCAGCTTCCCAGGGCCATCAGGCCTTGTCCAACAACAGCACGGCAGGGCTGGTCTGCAGCTCCCCACAGCCTTGCCCTGCCTGGCAATGGGCCCTGTCAAGCCAGGCTCATCCATGGACCCACAACCCATCCTGTCCCTGGCCCACTTCCACCTCCATGGAGGTGCCTGATGCCTGGGGCCGGGCTGTCCGCAGTGGCCCAGCTGCTCTGCTCCTGGCTGAGACAATGGGGTGGGCCCTGGCTGTCAATCCCTGCCCTGTCTTCTTGGAAAGAATCTCTATGAAGGCCCATATCCCTATGAGAGCTGGTGACATTTGCAGTGCCCTGAACATATGATCAACATCTCTGTGAGACAGTTGAGAAGAAGCAAGGAGTAAACTCAAACACGGAAAGTCAGCTGATTGAACCCATGAATTGTTAGGATGTTCCATGTCCAAGTTTTGTTTCAAGGCAGCTAGTCCTGTTCCAAACATCCTAGTCTGGATGTTAGCCATTCGCAGCAGACACGTAGGGTGTTTCTACCTTTTTTCTGAGGTGGGAGAGAGCATAATAAAATTGATACTAGCTCAGCATGGACATTTTGTACCTCTGGTCAGAGAAAAGTCCATGTCACAGTTAGGTTTCTAGAGTAAATGCAGCCAAGATAAATTCTCTATTCTTATTACGGGCTCAATTCAGTTTCCTGCACATCCAGTTACTGGGGTTTATTGGAAATAAATTGAGTGGTATCCAGCTGGAACCCCAGGAGTCACAAGGGAAAGCCTAAGGTAAACAGTGTGTTTCCCTCATATCAGTCAGTTCACATGAATGTCTCACAGATCCTGAGGCATCTGAGATGTCACTTGTATGGTAACAAATGCATGGTTGAATCAAGGTCTTTGTGCTTACACAAGCACAACACCCCTGTAATAGACAGGTTGCTGCAACATAGAAGCTTTTGAAAAATATGACAGGTAATTTTAGTTTGGAAAGGTGTATCACATCACTGATTTACTTTGTAAAGTTCTGAAATCCTGAGACACAGTTTTGTAAAGCATCCGTTCTGTGTAACACAAATGAAGATATGATCACTGGAAATGATAATAATGTTTCATATAAGAAACAGTTTTAAATTAAGAGGCTTTGATTGTTCATATTGTAACTACTGTTTTCCGTTCTTCTATTGGTCTGATTCAGCCCAGCTTTTTTATATTCTATGGCAGAACACATAAAAGTAGTTCTTACACCTGTGTGGAATACAATTCAAAACCTCCTGAAATAAGCTGGATACTTTTTTTGATTTCCCAGGAGAATTAGACATGTAATGTGGCATTAAGCATCTCAAATATTCAGATGGCAGGTTTCAGTATGCAGAAATAGTCAGTTTTGTTTTAACTGGACAGCTTTGACTGTCTCCATATTTTGTGTGAACTTCCATGTTCACGATTGCACATTTTACGTCCTTTAAAAATGCCTGAAGCCAGAGGTAGACACTTCAAACTGCATAACAATAAATGAATGAATAGCAGAAGTAAATGTTCATTTTTTCTGATGGATACACAGACTGGCCCACTCCTAATATAATCTGAGTGTTTGAACAATATACCTCTAAACCCTTAAGCAGGTTGAAAACTAGCTTTCAAATTACAAAGCCTGGATTCAAAATGTTTTTATGAGTTTGACACAGCAGTCGAGTATGAACAAGAGGAGTATAAGACATGAGATATGAAAGACTATTAGCAGACTTGGAGTTACTGTCACCAGATCTTTACCTGCATTAGGGTGGACATTATTATACTATTCATAACTGTCTTTCTTTGAGCTCTTTAGATAGTCTAGTAATAGGTGCTTTTACTATTTCCTTCATCTTCTCACAGATGGATTGACAGAATTTGAAATTAAACTGGAATTGCACCATTCCTGTAAGCTTAGCATTGGTCTTTTCTCCAGCTACCTCAGTGGTTTTGCTTTCCATGTGGTTGCCATGCAAGTTTCCGAGTATTCAGAGCCAGAAGAAAAAAAGTAAAAGAAAAAACACATTTGAGAACATACTGCCCAATGAATCACAGATCAAAATATTTTGTAGCAAAGGCATTGTTTATTTCTACTATTCCTTCTTCTTCCCCACTCCAGCACTTTTCATGTTCCTATTACTGAGCAGTTAATGAAATTACATTTGTGACTGCCATATCATTTTATTGAAACATTCATATTCTCTTTTATTCTTTTGAAGGGTAAAGTATTAAAGTGATATCCCTCTTGTTTTTTGGTTTGGTTTGGTTTGTTTCCAAAGAGAAAAGAAATGTGTCTCTTTCCTGTTTGTCTGGCCAGATTGCTACAACTTCTATTTCTCTTCATAAAATTCCAGCTGGAAATTTCAAACAGAAATTCTACAACATAAAGACAACTGCCATTGGGTCATAAGTTCAAACACTAGGACACTTCTTCCCTTTTCTCTTTGTTCATACAATCTTTTAATTTCTGTTTCCACTAATATATTTTGCATTTTTTTCATCTTTCAAAAATAAACTGTAAAATCCAAAACCTGAACCAAAATGATGAACAGAGAATTAACAGATTATTCTTCATCTGCCTGCTCAGACTATTCAGATGTGAGAGAAGAACTGAAAAAGAATAAATAAGGGAAATGGAGAATGTTTGTATTTAAGTTAAACCACACATCTAAAGGTTGTCACACCTAAAAATTCCAGAGGCAAGGTTCATAAAATGTGAAAGTATTCTTGCACTGTTAGATCTTGGCAGAGCTACGAGAAAGTAGTATAGTCTTGTTTTCCATTTATTCTGGCTAGTTGAGATTTCTACCTCAGTCTGACATGCAGTAATCATTAAGAGAGCCTGGAGTTTCACATAATTCAGTAAATGAATGAGGACTTCAGGGATTTTTTCCCCCTTTCTATATATATTTTTTTTCCCCTGGTCATATAAAGCTGCCATCAAATGTGAATGAGAAATTACATTTGCATGCACACACCTACACAAGATTTTTTTTGTCCTGTAATTACTATAGTTATTTTAAATTCACACTGTGCACATGTATATATGGATACATTCAGGCAGAGTTTTGACATAGTACATGTGCATACTATAGTTAGAACAATATTGTGAGCTTTTGCATATGGGCTTGAGGAGGGTAATATATAACAACCCATTTAGTAGGACAGAAAAACAGAGGCAAAGCCCTTCAGTAAGGTTACCCAGGAGAGTAGTGAGTATGTTCATGTGGGACACCTAAATGTCAGACCACTGAAAGGAGCCTGCCTTCAAGTATCTTAACATCAGCTTCCTGAAAGGACTGAAAAATTACCATCTAGAAAGAATTTGAATGCTTATGCTTTAACAGCGTAAGTAAGGATTTTGCAGGATTCTGGAATCCCACTCCTATATGCACACTCTAACTGTAAAACTATGGATGTCTAGTTCTTTCCAGAAATTTTCCAGTTGTTTAAGGCACTATTTCTGTTTTTTATGAACGAGTACCTCTTTTGGAACTTCTAGGTTACTTCCCAAACTCAGACCTCAGTATAGGCAAATTAACTGTTTTATCATGAGGCAAGGCTAGAGCAAGACTAACTAATTCATATAACATCAATTTCTACAAAGTTATTCTATCTACCACTGCTGGAAAAAAAGATAATACTTTCCCTTTCCTTCTCTTATTGCTTTGGTATTTTAATACAGTTGTTAGAACTACCACACAAAAATTCACAGAGGCAGAAAATGACTGAAGAGATCTCTGGAGACTGTCTACTCAACCCACCTTACTCAAAGCATGGTCAGCTACAGAATTTTTTTCAGGGCCATGTCAAGTTGAATTTTGAATATCTCCAAGGCCATAACCTCTCAGGCTGACTTGTACCAGTGTTTGACCCTTGCAGAAACAAACAAACAAAAAGGTTCAAGTATCTGAAAAATAATTTTTTTAAAGTCGAACAATCCCAACTCTTTCAGCCTTGCCTCATATTTGGGCTGCTTCAGGTCCTCAGTAATCTTCATGACCCTTGACTGGAGTCTGAAATATTCTAGATGTAGAGTCTGGCATAATTTAAAAAATATAGAGATTTACAGGATCAAACCATTCGTCTTTTGTCACACATTTATTTTATTTTAAATAATTTGAGTGTTGTGCAGCTAAACTGTTGTTTATTGCTGTGTGAATTGCAGTATATTTCAGGATTTGGCCTCTCTGAATTCTTTTTCAGCCAGAGAGCAAATAAAATAATTTTGTGTGCTTGGATCTTCTCCTTTTGCCATGTCACAATATGACTCAAGAATACACAGCTGTTTGATCAGAAGTGCATTCTTTTCAGGTTTTTAAAGGAAGAGCTATTTCTCAACAGAAGCCTAGACTTAATTATGCTAACAGGGATTTTTATATCAAATGTTATACACATGTGCTTTCAAATGAGGAAAAGTGCTGCAGATTCTTCATTGGCAAGATTTTACCTTCCCTACACACTGCTTGTAAAACTGCCCCTAAGTTTACTGTAACATTAAAAATTATTATGAAAGTTATGATCCAGCCACAGAGCTTTGAGTTTGTCTCTGGAATCATCCTAGACTGGCATCATTAACACATGTATCATGAAACAAACAAAGGCTTTAATTAATTGTTAAGGATTGCACTGCTCTGTTGAGTGTTTTAGGCAAAATCTGTACTGAAGAATGGATATTCACTTTTGAGGGCTGAAGGTGCAAAAACATTCAGCATTTTCCTTCTGTCTACTACTTAATTTTCACCTTGACACAATAGGTATCATCTGGGTGCCTGATTGCTCAGGTGGAGAGACATATCTGTTTTAAAACTTGACTCACAATATCTACCACCCCCAGCCTTCCCTCTTCTCACACAATACAATTAAATCACTTACCAAGAAAAAATAAGTTTCTAGATATTATTTTTACGCTAAACTAAATTCAGTGAAAAATTTGATATCAAGATTTCTGGAGGGTTCTAGAGAGTAAAGTCATCACTGAACGAAATCATTATAGGATCCCCTCATTCAAGATTCTTCACCTATTTACTTCAACTCTATTCTGGAAGGCACATTCTTCCACAACTTCTTTCTCCCTGGTCCACCTCAGAGAGAAGAAACATAAAAAAAGTTAAATCCATTGTTGGGATAAGAACAGTTTAAAAACTGAAATATAATAAAATACACTACTTATAATAATACTAGTAATAATAGTAATGAAACGGGAGATAGATAACAAAAAGAAAAAAAGAAGAACACTCAAGGGAAAAAAAAAAAGTGATGAACAATATCATTGCTCACCAGCACTGCACATCAACCATTAAAATATCAGTGATATCAACATTATTCTCATACTGAATCCAAAACACAGCGCTGTACCAGCTACTAGGATTAAAATTAGCTCTATCCCATGTGAAACCAGGAAAATGTGTCGTTCTTTCCTTAGATTCTTAGGTAAGACCAGTCAAAGTGGTGCTAGATTATATCAAAATGTATATTCATATATTTGGCAACAGGAAAAAGCAGTGAACTTAGCGACTCATTTTATATAGATCATAAAACATTTCTCACAAGGTAACAGTCTGAGGTCACTAATACCCTGGACTGAAAGTGAAACAGTGACCTATGATAGGTAATAAAATGCTTCATATTCCATTATTACCAGTGTAAATTCCTTTTATCTTCATTCCACCACTCCTTTTTTGGCTGTCATCAAACTTCTAAAATTTATGGCATGGATCCTGAAAGTCTGGATTACTGCTGGGTTAACACCTACTAGTACTGAGAGGAAAGATAAAAGATACCCTTTATTCTGAAAGAAAAAAAAAATAGAAAGAAATATAACTTATGTACCGGATTTGTATTGACTTTCTGCGTTTCAACTCTAGGATCTGGCAGAAGGTGTTTTGGTTGACACAAGTGTTTTTTTACCAGGTTACTTTCAGTGGAGAAGTTACGTATTCTCTCTTTCAAAATCTAGACAAAGTATTCAAGGCAGAATAAGACATATGAAGGAAGGACTTTATAAACATTATGGAAAGGTTTTAGATTACAAAAAGAAATCATGTTTATTGAGCAAGAGCCTTTTATACCTATAAAGCAAATTTATCTTTTGTTTGCTTAGCCAGACACATTATGCATATGACATAGAATTGCTCCCCCAGACCTGGATTCAGATTTCTAATCATGAGCTCTGATGTTGTCCTTGTACTGCAGCTTTGTTGTTTGGGAGACCAGTTTTGGGAAAGAAGCCATATATGATTTTTGTTCTTGACAGTTATGACATTTGGGCCAAAAAAGAAAAAAAGGGTCTAGAGGGGCAGGGGATGAAACCTGATCCAAACCAAACAGACATAGGAGAATGACCCTAAAATTAGATGACCTTAAAATTAAAATGCTATCTTTTTTATTCAGTTAAAATAACATATAAACTGAATGAAATGATTCTATAACATGCCAATGAGAAAGAAATTCTTCAATCTTCTCACCACAATAGAAACATCGAAGAATTAAATAATAGAGCTTCTTATTTTTAATATACATGTCCCTTTTAAAATTTCTTGTGCAGAAAAAGAGAAACACTAAAAATATCCAACAGAATAGTTGACATTTACTTTGCCATAAAAGATAAAAGGTACAGCGTACTTTGGTACTCCTAGTATTTGTTCTTAATGTATAACATAAATCACAGGATCAGAGAATAAGCTGAGTTGGAAGGGACTCAAAAGGGTCATTGAGTCCAGCTCCTGGCTCTGCACAGCACCATCTCGAGAGCCACACCACGTGCCTGAGAGCATTGTCCAAATGCTTCTTGAACTCTCTCAGGCTCATGTTGTGACCATTTCCCTGGGGAGCCTGTTCCAGTCCCCAGCCACCCTCTGGGTGAAAAACCTTTTTAATATCCAACCAAAACATCCCGTGACACTGCTTCAGGACATTTTTTCAGGTCCTCTCACTGATCACCACAGAGAAGATGTCAGTGGAAAGGAGATCATGTTTGATAAGAAGGACTTCCTCTCATGAAGCCATGCTGGCTGTCACCAGTGACTGCCTCGTCATTCAGGTGTTTTTCAATACCTCCCAGAACAGTCTTTTCCATAACTTTACTAGGCACTAAAATGAGACTGAGAGGTTTGTAGCTTCTAGGGTCATC
>VYZQ01049422.1:3258-44743 GCA_013400655.1 Mystacornis crossleyi | reverse complement strand
CAATATGTGACAAAGAGTTGTTTGTTGGGGTTTTGATTTTTTTTTTTTAATATGTCCCCAGGCAGCTTGCATTGGGTTTTATAAAGAAAACAGAACTGATTTTAAAAAGCTTCCTCTTTAAAGGTATTGAGGGTGGGGGAAAGTGGACTCGTTAAAAGAATTGGAATCCTTTATTTCATACAGCCCTAAAATATTAAATGCAGAGACAGGCATGACACACGTGATAATGCATTATAAATGAATTCCATGAAAAAGGCCTAGTTAAATTAATCTTAAAGAATATTTAGAAATGGCAAGATGGCAAGAGAGATGGCAGAGCTCAGACTAGCTAGGAGATATTTATGGTATATATTGTGAAACGCAATCCGTCAGATTCCAAGGTTTAGATTTTCCTTTTCCAGCAGGACAGGGTACCAAGGATGTGAGCTAGAGCAGGAGAGCCCAGAAGCGAGTCCAGCACAGCCAGCTAAGATACCTCTAGGAGTGGATGCTGTCCCTCCCACCCCAAACCCAGCAGCTCCAGGTGTATTTGACAACTTTCGGGGTCCAGTGCCGGGAATCCGGGCCCTGGGTTGGACCCAATCCTTGCAGGGTGAGGTAAGGAATTACAGTTCCTCACCTTCCCTCCTCTGTTCCTCCTGTGTCATCAGGTTCTGCCTGACCCACGGTTTGCAAACCAAAGGAAATGAATAAAGCTTAACCCCGCTCTTACTCAGCTGGTTTTCCTGAGAGCTTTATTTTAGAAAACTCTTCCTCTATACACCAATCTTCCTTCTCACGGTGATCCTCTGAGCCTGACGCTGACTTGCTTTCCACAACACCTGGTGAAACAGCCCTACTTCACTCCTGCTGCCGGAACAGCAGCAAATCCACGGGTCCAAGCAGGCAGCTGAGAGGGGCAGTGCCCACTGGGAGCTGCAGGTCCTGCAGGTTGTACTCCTACATCACCAAAGACAAGACCCTAAGTGACTTAAACTACTTTATGCAGGTTTGATGCATTCCAAAGGCTCCAGAAACTTGGTGAATGCAGGGCCTCAGTGTGAAAAATGCAAGCATCTCACCCAAGGGAAAGCAGTAAAGATGTGCTGCTATTACCGGTGCACCTGAAGGAGAGACGTGCCTCGACAGTCATTCAGCACAACACCAACCCAACAAGGCCTTCAGTCCCTCTGGCATTACCCTCCAAAAGTGCACAGTGAGAATGTAGGTGCAGAAAGGACCAGGCTGGGTTTTAAACAAGCTCCTGCTGTCTTTACTTGCCTCCCCAGCGTTTGCAGTGGCCCTAACACAAACCTCATTGAGCACAACCAACACGGGAGGATGGGGGAAGGGAGGGGAGAAGCAGTCGTGGCAGGGATTGTGTGACTAAAATAAGGTATTGAATTTCTGGGTTTCACAATGAAACACTCCAGGACAAATGAGGTGCTGAAGAAGGATTTATAATTCATTGAGTAATAGGATTTTGTACTGTTTAGCAGGATTAGGCATGTTAAAGAAAGACCTATTTATTTCAGTCTGACAATGGATGAGGAAAGTGTATAGTGCTCTTCGTTGTTATTTTAAGCAATTTACAGGATTACTCAGTAGTGGAGGCCCTGTGCTGCCCTATCTGCAACGTGTCACAGTAATGGTGATATTTGGATAATTGCAGTTTTCTCCATACAGCTTCAGAGCCCCAGCAGTTGAAGGATCAAAGGTGTGAAGGTTGGTGGAGGGGAGGAGGGAGGGAAAGGAGGGATGTCAGGGGAGAAACAGTAGAAACCAATTAAAACACTCCCTTATTAGGCCCATGACCTCAGTGACCTCAGCCCGCCAAGCCTTTGGGACAGCATGTTCTGTGACTTAATGGTTTTTTTCAGGGTTTTTATGCTAAAGTGCTGACTGTGCTTTCTCCAACGATGTCTGCCATTGACATGGGGACCGAAACCTCTCTTGCAAAGTGGTTGGAGGGGGAAATTGTTTTTCACTAACACTCAGGATGAGATTTCCTGTTACAGACGTTATTTTGTTCCCTCCTGCTCCTTTCTTTAGGAAAAAAAAAAACACTAAAGAAAACAAACAAACATGATGTACAGCTTTCTTTTTCCTTTCTTAATATTTGACGGTTTCCATGCAGTTGTTTATTTCTGTTGGCCAATGTGGAAATAAAACTATCAGCACATCCAAGCAAAGGTTTCAGAGCAAAAGGCACGTGCAGAGCAAGTGGGACTTCTCCCAGCAGTGTTTATTCTAAAGCAAATGTAAGAAATGGCGACTTCTGTCAGGAAAAGTGCTCAGGTCAGGGAAGAGAAGCTGAAAGCCAGATTATTCCTTGGGAATCTGAAATGCAGCTTGATTAAACCAGTATTAGTCCTTCACAACAAAGTTTTTAATTGTGACCACTTTCTTCCTGAATTTAAAACATCTAAGGCAGTTTTAAAAACTCAAATCCTTTCTCTCCAGAAACTCAGATGGCCGAACTTCACTGCCAATTAAATGACAGAATTCCTGTGGAGATCTGCAGAGGTTGCGTAATGCCCAGCTCTAGGCAACTTTAACCCTGAAAATAAGCCCCGGTGGCATGATCACTTTGCTTTCAAAACCCCTGAGCTCTGCTCTGAGCAACAGAATGTCCATGTTTCTTCTGGAAACCCCATTATTGCTGAAGAAACTGGAAAACTAGGTGCCTAAACTGGGATGAATTTCTGCTGGACACTGAATTACAAACATAATACGCACAAAATGAAAACCTGATTTTTATTGTTCCTAGTAGATGGAACATGAGGATATTTAGAGCAGGAAAAAATGGGTAATGGAAAACAAAAAGAATCTTTAAAATCTTTGTCACAGACTCATTTGCTGGTGTTCCCAGCATTTAACTACTGGCACGTATTCCGCTTGCAGAACAGGGTGACAGCTGAGGTGGGCACCTACCTAATTTCCCTTCCTACCTAAAGGAAGGGCAAAACCTACTAAAAAACCCTCTGAAGAACACAATAAATTTCGTACCTGTACCTCTTTTAAGCAGCACCTGCAGAAGGTTGTTACCATTCTCATGATCTCCACAGAGAGAATTGAATTAACCTCACGTCAGGAACTTTCTGGTCTTACGGCAGCAATAACAAAAACCTGCAAGTTTTGTTCTTCTCACAGTTTGAAAGCAGATATTAAATATTTGACAATGCTAATCATCACGTGGCAGAATTAATTAGGAAACAATCTCTTGAAAATTGGCCATTAGTGCAGGCAGAGACAGAACAGAGGGGGGTCAATAATCTAACAAAATGGTCATTAGCAGCAGTTTAAATACTTTGATTTGGCTGGAGTCTTGCTAGGATCCAAACCAGCAGGTTACCCAGCAACAAATAATAAAAATGGGGTCATAAAAATATATTCATGCGATCTGGCAACAAACACTAATCTGAAAGACAGGACAAATTATTTTGGACCACAGCATTGTGGATGGTCAGAATCATATTTTCTGCTCAGAAAATGTTTAGCTGAGATGTGAAACCCTTTTTCCAACGAGAATTATACCTCAGAGAATTCCTCGGAGGTGAATGTGCCAGGTTTTAAAAGTAGTCTGTATGCTGACCGTGATATAGAGAAGTACGTAAAATATTGCAGAAAAAAAGCAAATTTGGGCACTCATGGATGTGCTTGTTTACAGGCATGAGATCAGAGCTCTGAGGTAGTAATGAACTTTTACTCTTGTGACCTCATGGACAGTCTCACGATGCCCCATGACTTTCTCAGAACCCCTTGGCAACAAGGGATTATGTAGGAATTGCTCAAAGTCCAGCTCCCAGGGCTCATGAAAAATCTGTGTGTGTATGATGTCTGTGATTCAAAACTTGGAATAAAATGTGGAAGAATTGAAAATTAATCATAATAATGCAGTATTTTGTGATTTTTGTGGTTTCTGGCTTGCAGTTTTGGAATGTCTTGGAATGGCAGTACTGGTTGAAGTTTTGGCTGCACGGCTCATTAGATACAATAAGAGGTCTATAAGTAAATTATGAGAGACAGAAGACCTGCAATTATTAACTTGTCTGGTTTTGTGCAACAACTTCAAACTGCATTTAGAATCCAAACTTAAAATCAGCCCCACCATGTCATATTTCTATAAAGGGTACAGTTAAAATGTCACTTTAGAAGTCATACCATGAGATTAGATTTTTAAACTTTAGACTTTTAATCTATTTCAACAGGTAAAAAAACCATTAGTACCCTATGCTTGACATTCTGAGAAGCATCCACCTGTCAAACAGTTTTACACTGACTCATTCTGACCAGTGAGTAAAAGTGGTTAGCGAGAAGACAACCAAATCCATCAAAATGATGTTTAAAAATAACCATAAACAATTATTCACTTTACCCCGTTTGTGCTGTCAGTGGCTGGTGCTCAAAAACAGACTGAGAGGTCACATCTGAAATGTATTTTCTCTCCAGTTGTTAGGAACAGCAATTATCAACAACACAGATACATTCCACCACCAACAAAATAATGTAAGAATTCTGTGGGATGTGCTTTGAGGAGGATTAAGGTGATTTTAAGTCAAGGACCTCATCAGAAATGAGCTGATGTCTGCATGCGAGGCAACTGCACTGGGAATTTATCCATTCGCAGTCTGTCCAGTCATTGTCTTTTATTTTACTATACCTGGAGCCATGATTTAACACACTGATTCTTTAACTTGAATTATATTACAATACTTCGGATTGCTACTTTATTTAAAGATATTATCTTAGTAGCACACAGCATGTGAGTAATGTTGGCAGGATTTGGCCAGTTCTGCAAAGAAAAGATTCTACTATTCTTATGGAATATGAGATAAGGTTTCTAAGCAGTACCTTGAAGTAATCCATGAACAATTCTTGAGCTCAGCGAAGCTCAGTACCAAACCCTTCTTTTATAATGATAAATCAGGAAAGAAATAGGTGGCAAAAAACCTGAAGAATGACTGCAAATGTTTCAATTAGTTCAGCTTAGGTATTGTAACATTCATATTCCTCTGAGCCACCAGTTCCCAAGGATTAGCTCTGATAGATACAACTTGCAGTACTTGTTCACAATATTTGCTAAAAAACCTGGTTTTTCAGTTCTGCAAACTCAAAACACCTGTCTATACAGTCAAAGGAAATTCATTACAAACCAAAATCAACTGGAAGGCAACACGAGAGTAGAATGCTGGTTCAAATGCCTTAGATTTAAGAAGCAGACTAGGAAAGGCTTTTGAAGAGTACATCAGACATGTCTTAGAACAAAAACAGAATGTATTTTAAATATAGATATTAGGCAGGCATTTGTTACTAAATAGTAACTAAAAATACAAACTGTAGAACAATAAATTTCCACTGCTGTTACAAGTGATTTAAAGCCTGACACTGTCCAAGGGATGTGTAAATTCTCTCTCCCACTACCGAAAAGGAATGAAAGTATCCCCACAGCCACGGTGAAAGAGCAGAGTCACGTGTGTGCAGTTTGCCGTGACAACACGTCCCACAGGCTGCACAGCAGAGCTGAGTTCTGCCACCGAGGCAGTGGAATTTTATCTTGTTCAAATACTGCCACGTCCACAAAACCCCAGTAGGAACAGGCTCATTTCTGTGATGCCCCAAAAGCCTTAATTCTGTCAGAGTCTGGGCTGGGCCAGCATCAGTTTGGAAGGTAATTCATGTCATGAGAGTGGGCAGCTCTGGGATTGCAACTATCTACTCAGGAGTCAATCCCTTCGCTGGGAAAGAGTTAATATTTACTCTTTTCTATCATTTATCAAGTTTGCACTCTTTGGTTCTCTGTCATGTCTAACACAATGACACCTTGGTGTCCAGAAACACAAATGATAAGCAAAATTATCCCTGGCGAAGGGCATGTATTTATTATGGTTTTTTTCCACTGGTTACAGGGCAGAGTTTGTTTATAAGAGAACATGTCAGTACCCACGCACAGCTGAAACAGCACGTATTCCAAAACCCCGTGACCTGTTTGTTCTTTCCACCCCTTGGAAACCTGAAGTAGGATAGTTTCTCTAATGACAGATGACCCACAGCTTCCAGACGTCAAGTTTCTTTAAAATGTCAGCTGAGGTACTCAACATCATCAGTCATTTTTAAAGATGTTAGTCCTCTTCCCTGGGACACTGGCTGTAGATGAGTCCACCCAGGAAGAAATCTGAGTCCCTGTTTAAATTAAATACATTGTGTTTCTGCAGTAATGACACTGGATACTGGACTGACCTTCCTAAACGTGACAAATGCTTGTCCTTTTAGTAAAATGTAATGCTCTGACCTTCTTACCCCACAGGAATTGTGACTTGTTATTAGCCAGCCAAGAGACATTTCTGTCATACAGCATTTAAAGACAAAGAATTGAAGAAAAATTTGTGGGTTTGATGTGCTTTTTTTGTGTGTGTGTGAAAAGGAGGCAGTTCAATTTCACCTACTATTTTGAGGAAGAATACTGTACAATTGCATTATGGCAGATGTAAGTAACCATTTAAAAGAATTCAGTATTGAAATTTGTACCAAAATGAAGGCATTAAATCCAGGAAATAAAAAGAGTATGGTTTAAAGGGATAACTATATTTTTATTGTTTCTGATTTATTTCTAACTCTGATTGTATTCTCTTTTTTCCCAAAATGGAAAATCACTTGTATAATTCTGGCCTATATTTCCTGAGGACGAATATAAGAGAGATTCATTTTTACTACTTTTTACAATGTAATTACTCTGGCCAAGGATCTAATACTTTCCCTGAAATATTTATATGCATATGAGCCTTCACATAAGCATAATTGTAGCACCATAAAAATGCCTCGTACGGTGAAAGTGGAAATTCCCTGACATGTCTGTGAACATGCACATCTCTCTAAACCTACACGAGGGCTGTTTATACTCAATTACTCCATCAGCCAAGTTAAACTGCTGGACTGTATGAATTGGGACCATTGTTTCCTCCAGTTTCACGGTATCAAACGAAACAGTCACGAGAGTGAGAGAATTAATTCATATGTAACTTCTCAGTGCCTGTTCTGAGCACTGCCCCTCCAGATTATTTTTACATGTGTGGCACCGCATTGAATATACATCTCCCTAATACTGGGCTACTTTTCATTTCAGACTTTAAGCACGAATGTTGTTGCATTAAATTCAGCTCCTAGAGCTATGGACATGAATGTTGCAGGGCTAAAGTGCCAAGCGAACCAGCAACATGTGACAGAAGTTAGTCCCATTGCAGAGTGCAGATCTGGCAGGGAATGGGATTTGGGAACCTGCACAGAATGGAAATCTGAATTTTGTATTGCAGTATGGGAAGTCCTGCTGAGGAAACAGCTATCAGGAATAGAAAGATGTGGAATGAAATGCTCTTTTTTTTTTTTCCCCCCAACACTTCTAGACCCTTTTTCTCACCCAACTGTTCAATAATAATTTTTAGAGCTGTATTTATCAGAAATGACAATTAGCATGTTGTACCCCTTTAATAACGTTCACACACAGTAGCAGTAAACTACTACTTTAAATGCAGCAAAAAGTTTGGGGGTTGTTTCTTCTTGTTGTGTTTGGCCTTTTTTTAATTGGTTGGGGGTATTTCTTCTAATGATTTTCTGTGTTTACATAAAGGAATTATGTGCAAACAATCTTTTGCCAGCTCTATTTTCTGCTTGTGTTTGGTTTGGAATACAGAGGAATAGCTGGGGTGTGACTTTGGAAACTGGCAGGAGCCATTTAAACTCCCCTTGTAGCACTAAGAGTTGTTCCACAGCAGCCTCTACCAGTGACCTGTTGGTGTGAGCACAAGCACAGACACAAGGGATACAGTGGGTATGTAGTTCTGCTCTCCAAAAGCAGCCACAGAATCTTTCTCACTTAGTTCCTAATCCTAAAGGATGCATTTTTGCCTAAGAGCAAACTCAGACAGGACATCAGTTCTACCTGAGTACCTGAGTGCCACCACCTTTTGACCGGGTTGGGCAAAACTAGGAACTTTTCGCAGGCTGCTTTGCACTTTGAATAGCAGGGTCTGTGTCTCCATCATCTGTTTCACAGTCTGGGTGTCAGAGAGAACCAGTTGGGTTTTCCCAGCCTGGCCTGGCACAGGGAATCAATTGGGTTTGCCCTGGCTGCACTGGCAGAGGGAAGCAGCTGGGTTTTCCCAGCCTGCTGACCCAGCACACGGCCGGTTTGGTGCACTTGGCTGTGCTGCTCTGGAGATGTGGCCGGGTTTCATGTTGGAGTGAACACAGGAAGACACTTCTTTGTCATCTAAAGCCATTTAAAGCTCTTTTGACACAAGCCTCCCTGCAGCCTCTCGGTCCTAAACCATTCCCTCTCCGGTGCTTAAACCTCCAAAACAAAGCCAGACGATCCATCCTCCAAACCTGTCTTGTTCCATGTGACCACATTTTTCTGATAAGGTAAATTACAGAACAAAGAGAAAAGCACTGCTTCAGCCCTCCCTCCCCCCTTTAATTATCAGTGGCTGGAGACACAATTAATTTTGGAATTAAGACTGTCTGCTTTCATAAAAACATATCCTTCCTTGTCTGGCTACACTTGGGGATTTTTTTCCCAAGCAATGTTAGTAATTATCTTCTGGGTCGCCTCTCAGTTGTCAATAGGCTGTCTGTGTGCCCCTCTGTTTCTGCAGTGTTTACAACAACTGGCTGTTTGTGACACAATGTGGCACAGCCAGGGAGAAAAAAAACAACCCCAAAATGCTTCAGCAGGGCTGCAGAGGCTGATATGATGGAGTAATTACAGATGTCATACAACCTGATAGCATCTTTGAAACACAGGGCCTCCTAATGAGAATGATAAAACTTAGAGCGATTGTTTCTAGTCTTGAATGTGGTATAATTATGTAAAACAAGCCCCCAGTTCTGAGCTAACTGAACCCCTGACTAAAAGGTTCGTGGATTTCACGAGCTTCAAACAAGTCCTAGAAAATGCCACCATAGCCCACTCTGCATGATCCTAAGGGAAGGCATTCAGGAAGCAGAAGATCCAGGAATGGTGACACGGACAAGGATGAAACTGCACACATCAGAAAGGGCAGGGATTTCCTGCTGATAAAATGTGCTCACAGCTGTGGAGATTGGAGTTCTTTTCATAAAGTCTCTGCTCAGGCTGGAAGAAATGACACCTAAGGCAGGTGGGGGTAGGATAATTCTGCCTCCGTGTGGTCCTGGATCTCCCCGTGAGAGTGGCCCGGGGCTGACTGTCACTGTAGCCAAGTCCCTACAATAAGATCCAAAAACGAAGGCTGGGACTGGAATCACAACTGTCCAAGTAAGTTAGAGGTGTGCTGTAAATTGCAACGTGAGATAGGCTTAGACCAGGACGCTGCCGATGCAAATACAATAACCCAGTGCCTTTGGCCAGCCAGTCCATTTCTCTCCGGTTTGAATCTCAGATATGCCCCTGCTGTGTTCGAGTTCTGCCTCTCTGAATTGCAGCCTTAGGGGCAGTCTTTCACCTTTGGATCTGGACAGAGGCCGAAACATTTTCAGAAGAAATACAAATAAAAAGCACATCCTACACTGGGAACTGAAGCAACGCAGATCTCAAAATGATAATTCCACTTCTCCTAGAAAATGAGCACTTGGCTGGCCAAGGAATCCCATAAATTTCTGGGCCAGGGATCCTGCTAGCCAGCACATGCTATTACCAGACCGCAGTATCAGAATATCCTTCCTCAGTTTCACTTTCTGGTATGGTGATTAAGTGTACTGCACTTCTAGAAACACTGGTTCATTCAATGCATCTCATGATTTTATGATCCCATTTTGCATCCTTTTAGTTTCCTCATATTTGAATTTCTAGCAGGCCTTCTAACGATATGGTATTCTTAACTCCATTTTAAATTTTTGAGTTTCCCTCTCTTTCTTTTAAATCCCTATGTGCTTGTGAACAAGCCAAAGGCAAGTTAAAAGCAGAGAGGAATTTGATAATGTAAATGCAGCTACTGTCCTCTTTCAGAAAGAATAGATTATTTACACCGTAGCCAACATCTTTCAAGATAATTTTATTTTTCCTTACTGTTACAGTTCTACTCTAATCTGCCAAAACCCTGACTGTCATAGGTGAAACAATGTCTTTTTTATTGCTTATCTAGTGGAATGCATTTCTTGTGTTTTTCTTTCATTTTTATTTTAGACTTTCATTTTTATTTTATTTTTTTAACAACAAAGTGTAAGTATCTTGATTAAACAAGATCCCACTCAGTTTTTATATAAGGGTTGGGCTACTCTGGTTAATGCAAGTAGTGTACAGACTGAAGGTTTTAGTAGCAGCAGCCAAATGACCATCCACCACAGTAATAAAACATTTTAAATACTTGATTTTTTTTCTTTTTTTTAATAAAGTGATGGAGTAACTGTAAAAGCCAAAGTCAGCAAGCAGGAAGAAGGGCTCAATATGTTATACTTAGAAGGCCTATGAAACACATAAAATTAGAAGGACATTTGCCTTCCATAAGCTTTTGCATATAAAGGACATGCAAAAAGGTGGAAGAATTGGATGTTTCCATCAGGAATTGTTAGGTCAAGGAATGCACTCAGAAGCTATCCAACAGGAACATCTGAAACAGGATGTTTCATCCAGTACTCCACTGAATGGGGTTCTCTGACCAAAGGAAGGCATCCCACCTCCTTCAACCCCCGTTTCCACAGCACTGCTCCTCTCTCCAAAACCTGTGTTCCCACAGCTGGTCCTTGTCCAGTTTACGGGTTACCCTTTAAGTAATGCAGGGCCCTTCTGGAGCCCCCAGCACAGGAAATTCCTGGATCTGTTTGAGTGGGTCCAGAGGAGATCATGAAGATGATCAGGGGCACCTCTGCCATGAGGGCAGGCTGAGAGAGTTGGGAATGTTAAGCCTGGAGAAGAGTGCACTCTGGGCACCTTATTTTGCCTCCCAGTACCTGAAGGGGGCCTACAGGAAAGATGGGGAGGGACAGGGAGTGTAGTGATAGGACGGGGTAAGAGTGAGATGAAACAGGGTGGGTTTAGATCAGATATTGGGAAGAAACTCTTCCCTGTGAAGGTGGGAGAGGCCCTGGCACAGGGTGCCCAGAGAAGCTGTGGCTGCCCCATCGCTGAGAGGGTCCAAGGCCAGGTTGGACAGGGCTTGGAGCAACCTGGAATAGTGGAAGATGTGCCTGCCCTGGGGGCTTGGAGCAGCCTGGGATAGTGGAAGATGACAGGGGGTTGGAACGAGATGATTTCTAGGGCCCCTCCCAAGACAAAGCACTTTGAATTCCATGATTTTACGATCCTATTCTATGGCCTCTGTGGAGTCCATTTCCACTCGACAATTTACCAGCAGCTTGGCACTTCAGCAACTCTTCAAATCAAAGGAAAGAAGGAATAATTTTCAGTAAAGCAGAATGCACAAAGGTAGAACAAAAATGACACAAAAATAAAGTAAATAATTCAGTCTTCCTGCCTCTCTAAAAACTGAACACTGTCATGAGAAATCTCCTGAAGTTTCTTTATAAAAGGCATAATTTTCTGTAATTTTTTCACATGTTAAATTTAAGGTTAATTGTTGAGGCCAGAGAGTCATTTGGCTGCTGCTACCAAAACCTTCAGTTATATCTGTAAACTACTTCCATTAACCAGAGTAGCCCAACCCCTATATAAAAACTGAGTGGTGTCTTGTTTAATCAAGCCTTACACTTCGTAGTTAAGACACTAAAGGGTAAAATAAAAATAAAATAAAAGCACAAAAAATGCAGGCCAGCAGTAGAAAAAAAAAATTGTTTAACCTAGTGAAAAGAGGCATCCTGAAAATACAGCATCTTCTATTGAATCATACTTCAAAATAAATGGAGGCTTATAAATGCCAAGCTGAAACAGAATAATGTCTTGCCTTAAAATCAGAGTTTAATTCACCCAGGGGAGAACAAACAATTGAGCAGATTCCTTCTGCAACAGATGATAAGCTCTCACTATTTCAGGCTGTCTCCCAGGCTATGTGGCAGAGCAAAGGAAGACAATCAGGGAAAAAGTGTAATTACATAAAAGTGTCTGACTCTGTACCTGTAGTAACAAGAAGGCACATCTAGTTGCCAAAGACGTTCCTCGTTCCTTCTGATGAATAAAATACAACACAACCACTCTTTCCATATGGCTAAATGATTTGTTCTCTGTTATTCCAGTTGTATACTGATGTAACTCACTGCTCGGACAGATCCTTGGCAGCAGGGTTGAAAAAATGTGATCAAGTTCAATGATAAGTACCTGTCAAACAAAGGACACAGATTTGCCTGGCTAAGTGGGATGTAAATTCCCAGCCTACAAGAGAGGAAAATGCTCCTTCAGCATCAGGTCCCACGCAGTGGGGAATTATCTGGGCACGGGAGAGATTCTCTGTGACTGGAGGGAATACCTACACGTAACAGATTTCTGGGATTTGCAGCACTAGGGTACAGATTTGGGATTTGCACATGGAGATCAGCTCAGGGAATGGAGGGCAAGGCCAGGGAAAGTCTTGCTTTAGCTACAGTGGTGTAGGAAAGGATGGAAGAACTGTTGCTGTGCTTCATCTGCAGGTCCAAGCTGCAGCCTCTGAGCCTCCAGCACACGGAGAACAATGAGCAAAGCAATGCAGGGTTCACAGAACTCAGTGAGGTGACACAATTATTGAGGCTAGGAAGGAATTCAGGGCCAAGTGTGACTGCACTGGAGGTGGAGGAAAATCTCACTGCAATCCTTGAAGCAGCAGCTTGGCCAGGCCAGCAGGATTAACACCTCCAGGGTCTGCAAACACCTCATCGGAACTTTAAGAACCAAAGTGCTCAGCACTTTGTTGTCATCTCTTCTCAAACTTTGTGAGCCAGCAGCAGAGTTTTAAATAAACGAAGTTTACCTACTCTGCCTTCTAGAAGACCAATACACAAGAGCCGCAGTAGTTCATCCTGGATGTTACCAAAGGAGTTTCAGTTCAGGTCAATCCTTTTAATTGGCAGCCTTTGGCATTCAGCCAAATAGCTGTGACTTAATAGGATCTGCAAGTTAAAATTAAAATCCTGCATGCCTGTCTGTTTCAGTTCTTATCCCACACTTCCTCCCTGGGCAAAACACTCCATTCCTACTGCTGTGTCCAGAGCCTGGATGTTGTCTCTGGACTCCTTCAACTTGTGGCAGCCCCTACTTAACAAAGGCCCAAACATGCTGCAGTGGAACCCTTTGGAAATAGCTGAATATTCTTTTAAGTCTCCAAAGAACTTCAGTTCAAAGCCTTAGAGGCCGAAAAGAGACAGTGCATAAGCCCAGCAAACTCAGAGCCTTGGAGATGCACGGAAGACGTGATAGTGCATATTCCTGAATCCAGCAAAAAGAACTTTAGAGGAAGCATAGGGCTGAAAGTCCAATTTAGAATACTTTTTTTTGAGACATTTCGTTCCCTTACTTCAAATAACAAAAGGGATTCTGATACCTGCTCAACCAAGGAATTAGAAATAATGAACAACTGCTGCGTTTGTACATTATTCTAACTGCATGGAAAGAAAACAATTTATGTTATGCAGCATAGGCCAGCACTTACAAAAAAATCACTTATACGTGCTGTAACTACTGAGGACAACTCTGAAAGACATTAGCAGCAATAATTTCAATCACAGATCAACTGTGAATTTTTCCTTCACTTTTTTATTTACATTCCTTTTCCTCTTCCAGGCTTTTTCTTCCCTTCATCTTTTTTTCTGCCTCACATTTCTATTCAAACAAGTTGGCCAAATGCTTTAAACAATAAAATGTGTAGCAAATTCAGTATCTGGCAGCTCCTTGCCCTTTTGCACAATGAAGATACACTGTGCTTTCTACTGCATCCTCAAGGCTTTGCAGACTTGGGAATCCCTGTGCTTTTGTAAACCAATAAAAATAAATAAACATGTATTTTAAAAAGGATGCAGTTGCTCTCAGAAGAGCTTATAACCAAAATACTTTCCTGCTTTGTACTCTGAAGTAAACAAAGTAGAGATCAGAGTTACAAACTGAGAAATGCTGAGACTGATGTTTCCAAACATTTGCTATCGAATAGCTCTTAAGTGCATATGTAGCATTTATCATTCCCTGTGTACACTGCATAAGGAGAAGTTCAGCAATTTTGTTAGAAATTCTTATTTTAAGATGATTTAAGACTTCATAAACATCTGTTGATAACAAAACAATAGGGGTAAGACAGTAAGTTTCTACCCTTGACTAGTCTTCTGCTTTAGTGGGGCGCTCCTGCACCAGACATGTACCTGCAAGAGAGAGGAGCAGGGAGGAGCTCCGGCCGAGCGATTAAAGCTGATGTCTCCTTTCTCCAGACACGGGCACGGCCTTAATCAACCCGACGCCAGCACTACCCCCCTTCCCATCTGAGCCTGCCGGATCGCACCCCTGTCGGTGTCCGGGGCAGGATGGAGGATGTCCGGGGGACGATGGAGGGCAGCGCGCAGGGAGAGCTGCCCGAGGCTGACCCCTGCCCCCGCCTCTGTCCCGCAGCCTGCAGCGCTCACACAGAGTCCGTGAACGGGAGGGGATCGCTCCTGGCGGCCCGGGCGTGCACACAGCCAGGCTTGCTCTGGTTTTTTTCCCTCAGATGAGAATGGCAGTGCTTGCAGCATTAACGAGCCTGCCTCTTGGAAGCGTTGAGTTGTCCGTCTCCACATCCTACATCAGTCAAACAGGAAGCACATTGTGGCAATGGAGGCGCTTTTGAAAATTTCCCAATTCAGCTTACACACACACACACTGACCTAAGGGGATTTTTTAAAGCAACACCTCTTAGGCTTGCTATATGAAAGCAGTGACTGTTCCAGGCCAGGATTTTCCTCAGGGGCAGAAGCCAAACAAAAACCTGTAACTGAATCTCCAGCATCCACTCTCCCCCACGAAAAACGCCAGCAATGTTGCAGTTTGAAATTCAGGAAGAAAAACAGTTGGCATAATAAATGTCTCTGGGCTCAGCTTGTCCTCGCTGAGGGTAATATTGGGTTTGCCTCTAAATAAAAACAACCCAAGAGGATGAAATGCTAGGACAGTAAATATTATGTTTTAAGAGGAGGAGAGGCAGACCTGCCAGCTGTCTTAAACTGAAATCCAGGAAAAATCCCATTTCTTCCCCCTATCCCTATATAATTTGGTATTTCAAGGTCCAATTGAGGAATCACATTTATGCACAAGATGCAAAGAAAGGCCCTGAAGAAAATGCATGACTGTGGAACTCTTTAAGTAACTCAGGCAACCTAGAATCAAACTCAAAAAATCTAGTTTCAGATTTATAAGTTTACAAAAATTCCAGGTGTGAGAGATGACTAAAAAAATTACAACAGTAAGAAAAATTCCAATTGTGTATCTGAAATGAAAACCCATTCCTTTACAAATTCCTATAATCTGCTACAGTTCTATGATAAAAATGATACTAAAATACTGAATGAGAAAAGTTCTTTTCAAACAGATCTTTAATAGGCTGTAAATAACCGGAAGTTTCATTTCATGGGGGAATATGGTTGTTTGAATGGCATCTATTCTCATCCATAAAATATAAGGAGGATCCTTAATTCAGGAAAAGCAGGATAAAGAAGGTTCCTGAGAATTCTAGACCTTCACAAAAATCCAGATAGAAAAGAGATCATTGACTCAAGCATAAGGGAGGAAATTAACATATGGGAGGAAACCTAAGGGAGGTGTTTGACCCCGGTGTTTAAATAGTGCTCATATGGAAAGTGGCAGATGGACAATCCTGTCTTAACAAAATGTTCCTTAAAATTCTCTCTATTAAGATTTTTTTTTAAATTAAAAATTGAAAGGACAATGAGACAAAATTATCAGTATCTTTTAAAATGTTTCGTTTTGGCATGCTGGTGCTTTTTCTCATACTTAGAGAAATATGCTTGCCAAACGATGCCATTTTTAATGAAATATTATCATCACCCATGACAGCCGAGTGATGCATATCCCAGCAGTTTGAAGAAAGCGGGAGGTCATAGCATTTCACCTAAAATACTTTGAATTCCAAGTAATGCTGTATGTAAATAGCAAATACAGCCAGACATACATAGCACAAAGTCTGCCAGGTTTCTTTTAAGTCTTTTTGACACAAAGTGAATTTTGAAGAATAAAAATAAGGAAATAAAACCTACATAAAAATAAGGTAATCAAGCTTTCCCTGCTTCTTGTTTTAAGTCTCAGTTGACTGCTGAGTCCAACAAACTTCTATTTCTGCCTGATCCTGCCATTGGGTGACAGTCCTGGGTTTGAGACACTGGAATCTGTTACCCATAAAATGACATTGATCCAGTTAGAATTGCCTGAACTGGATCAGATGGGAAAGCACAGGCACAAAAAATAAAGCAAGAGTGCTCCAAGTTTCCACTGATGTTTTCAATCATTAGATGAACAGAAAGCTACATTTTGAAAAACAAACAAAATCATTTCTGTTTAAAGAGCGATGCTGTCACCTTGCTAACAGCCTTTCAAGAAATTATTCATGTGTAAGGAAGGAGAGATTATTTTCTTTCTAGTCAAGAACTGGTGAGTCACCACTGCTGGGGCTGCCAAGAAGCAATCACTACACTCATCCTTCTGCTTTCTTTAAGATTTATTTCCACAGGAACATCACGCATTTCACAGACCTACTGCCTTTCGCACCTGAGACACCTTTTAACCTGCTATTTCCTTTTCTGGCTGTCAAGTCTTTTTGTAACAGGCTCAAAAGACAGCGTGGAAAAGGCAGAGTCCCCTCTCTGGATCCTCCCAACCCTTTCTCTGTGGAATCAAGGCGGTTTTGCTCAGATCTGCATCACCCCATGTCAGCCAGGATTTACGTTCGGCATGTCTGAAAGCTTTCTTGGGTATGAAAATCCTTCTTTAAAAAGAACAAACAAAAAGCAGGGAGAAAGAAAGCTCACTGAGCAGTAGAAACTACCCAAGTAAAACAGGCTGAAGGCTGAGGTATGTGATTTAATTGGGGATGTATTTAGGCTAGCAGGAAATGCCACTGATAAGAAGCTAAGGACTAAATGGACAATGTCTTCTAAGGGATTTCAAATTCTTTGATGGGCCTATAAGGCAGAAGTCCCCTTACAGTCTGTGCTGCAACCAGAGTTAATTATGGATTTATATATGTGGAAAAAAGGCTTGATAGTTATCTGTAATAAGCCTAAATTGGAGAGAGACAACCTGAGGTCAGAGAAGTTATTAGTCTGCCACAGAGAACTTGTAATGAAGCCAGAAAATGATGTGTGTGCAAGAAACCTCAAACCCACCTCCCCCTCCTTCCCAGTTTGAGGTAGCCCTGCCTTCATCACCCTCACTTCCTTGCTGACATGCACAAATCAAGGCTTTTCCCTTTCACAGTATCTGTTAAATTTACGTCTCCCTTTCCACACAAAATCCAGATTTAACAATTGCTCTGTTAACCATGCTGTCACACACTCACAAGGAGTCAGCTGAAAAGGCAGCTGGTTTCTGGAACACAGGATTTTTTCAGGGTATCACCGTGTTCTGAAGATGGAGATGGTCTTCCTTGGATAGGAAAAAAAGAGTATTTGAAGGCCAGCAGCAACTCCTCACCCAGGCGGGCAGCCAGGATTTACCTGGCTGAGCCTCTGCAGCTCTGCCACGGGAGGGAGGTCACAGTCTGGGAGAGTTCCAGCTGTGATGTAAAAGTGCTAGAAAAGCTCTGGAGGTAGTGGATTGAATGCCAGTTTTCTGTTGTGTTGTCAGAAAATGAGGTATCTACAAATGAACAAATTTGGGGCTCTCTAACTTAATTTGCTGTATGCGTTTTAAATCAAATTAAAAATCTTGCCTTTCCAAGAAATTACTTTACTGCATTTCCAAAGGTGCAGCTTGATCAGCTGACTTTGATTTCACCAGAGACCCACATTGTACAGAGAGTGCCTGCCAAACCTGCACACGCACACAGGGAAGTGTTTAAGTGCCTGTTCTAAAAGGAGAGAGCANAAAAAAAAAAAAAAAAAAAAAAAAAAAAAAAGGCCAGTCTTCCTGGCTTAAAATGTTTGATACTCTCCACATTCTGAAACTGAGAAGTAATGGGTGGTTTTCAAGGGAGAGATTTAAACAAAAATAGTGGTGGCAGAGCAGGGCTCCCCGGCTGGGCTCTACACCATCCTTACAGCCCAGGGGAGTGTGTGCAGAACTGTCCCGCTGCCCACCACCATTTACAGTGCTGGGTGCTCACACCACACCGTCATCTTGGTAATGGTCATGCGAAATTCAGAAGTGCCAAGGCTTAGGTGACCTCTGAACACTCAAAGCAATACCAGGAAGGAATTCTTACTCTTTCCCCCCAAAAAAGGAACTCGAGGAGGGAGAGTTCTGTGCCGTGCTGGACTTGGAGCTGTTTATGTTGGGAACTGGGCTTCCCCTGCACGTCCAGCACTTCAGGGAAGACCCAGGTATGTCCCCCATGGCTTTCTCGGCCCTTTTTGTCTGCCCTGCATCTGCTCTCAAGGGCTTTAATGATTGCCAACTGGAAGGACTGGTTTTGTTACAAAGCACAGAGGAGTGGAGTATAAAGCTTCCTTTTGCAGATTCCCACTAATTGCTTCCCAGACTTTTCCTGTCCAAAGTGAAAAGTGGTGCTCCTCTCTTTCCCTTTTAGTGAAGGTCACGATTTCAATTTGAGTTACGAGTGGGATAAAACCCATCTTTAAATAAGCAGGTGAGTAGAAATGGCTGAAGAGCCTGGGTTTATGGATCAAAAGCTTCAGAGCCAGGAGACTGCAGAAATGTGTGCTTCCACTAGAAACATGTGTGCTGAATTTTGGGCAAAATACTTTTGTTTCCAATACGACCAGATACCAGAAACCAACCACGCATATTTAGGTCTGTAAGTTAAATGAGCACACTTGCTAAGGAAATCATTCCTAACACGAAGGAATACTTTTTGGTCACCTGCAAGCCTCAGATGTCCTTTTCTTGTTGCTAGCTGCTCAAGTAACGTCTTTTCCCTTCAGAAAATATCTAGGTCTGTGTAAATCTTCATCTGAGATTCATGTTAAATGTTGATTTCATCTGTGACTAAGAAATTATACCAAGGCTTGTACAAGTCTATTTCTAAGCCTTGCAATTCTCACGAGTGATTGCATTTTAAATGCAGTCAATAAAAGAAAGACCTTTCACCTGTCTTGTGAAAGATGTGGTAAAAATGAGCAACAAAAATCAATTATCTGTTCAACCTTTGATTCAGAAGAATCAGTACCAAACTGCAGGTGTGTTCTGCTGCATTTTTGACTGTGACTTTTTGGGTCTTTTATGATGGAAGAGACACCAGATGGATTGCAAAGCACTTAACACATTCGCAAAGATGTCTGGGTTTTCTCGTGCCAGGAGCCACCACCAGATTTTTATCTTGCCTAACCTAAGTGTATAAATTGCTGCTCCTGATTTTTTTACTGCATCTGTAGTTCAAAACTCAGCTGAATAATTCCAGTGCCAGGATGCACTTCTAACTCTCAATTGCAGCAATAGAGCAAGCACAACCCAAAAAAGGATGTTTCAACAAAAAAATCTGTGCCAAGTAATGACAAGGCTTAGCTTTATTTAGCTCAAGGTAGTTGAGAAGGCACAGCCAATGGCACAGTAGTGATGTTACATTAGGAAAATATCTTCCTAACTCGTTTTTGTGCAATTATATCCTTTCCTTTCATTTACCAACGGCTACACAAGAAAAGAAGAAAGAAAAGCAACAAGAAGTGTTTTACAGCTGAGTGAGAATGGAAAACCTTAATTTCTATCATTGTGTTCTGGAAAAGTTATGTACAAACAACCACCATGTTTGTGGTAAATGCCCAATAGCACTGATAGCAAGAGACAGTCATTACTGCTGTCCTGAGCCAGAAATGCCAAAAACCAATACTCCCCAAAAATGAGAATGGAATAAAAATTACAGATGAATTACAGAGCTTATCTGCCTCTCTGCTTCATACACAGTTCTCTCATTTGATTCAGAAAAAAAAGGTGAAGTACAACCGGTGGGTCAAGTCTCTGACCTCACTTAAATCTTTGAGCTAATCTTGTGATTATGGCATTTCCTTATGGCTGCTCTAATTTGTGAGTTATGATATCATGATTTTCCTATTATAAGCTCTTTCAAAACACATCTTTGGATTAACAATAATATATAAAGTATCTCCATGTGTCCCCCAAAATAAAAGAAATCAGGAGAATATTCTATGGGGTATATCTTATGGTTAAAAATAGATTAATTGGCTTCTAGATAATATCCTAGGTATTGGAACATTAAGGAAATGATGGGGCTGTTCTGATGGCACCAGGAGAGCCATTCATTACTTTTGTTGCATGAATTTTTCCTGGTCAAACCTGGTACCAGTTTACAGCAGCTACAGAACCCACAATCACTTTCCACAGTAAGAGCTACGTCCTCCATGGCACCTGAGTAAATCTGAATGGCTCCAAATAACTGCTGACTTTCTTCACTTAGTAAAAGGTCACTGCTTCAGAAATCCTGGAGTGAACCACAGAATAATTAATATCTGGAAGGGAAGTACAGAGATCATCTAGTCCAGGTTTCTGTTCCTAGGCCAGATAACTCAGGGCTTGGTCTCATCAAGTTGTGCATCTAAGGATGGAGATTCCACACTCTTCCACCACCAGCTGTCCCAGTACCCCATCACCCTCAGGATGACAAAACACCTCTCTCTATCTACCCAGCATTTCCCATTGCCCAGCTTGGATCTGTTGCTCCTCTGTTCTGTCACTGGGATGGCGTTTTTTCTACACCCTCCCATCAGGTGGCTGCAGACAGCAGCAAGGTTTCCCCTGAGCCTTCCCTTTTTATGCCCCAGTGCCGTGGATATGGCAGGTACCCCAGTCCTAAATATCTCAGTGATACTCTGCCAGCCAGAGGCAACAGCTGCAGATTAAATTCCATGTGACAAAAAAAAAAATGCATTTGAATCTGCTTAAGTGTAAAATAAATAAAAGTTTCCAAGTACTAAAGAGAAGTTATTTCTCAGAGGAAAGGGGCGTCTGATGCGCCCTCAGTGCTCTCACATCTTTCAGAAGCACTTGTGCATCACATGGGTTTCTGTGGCACATCTGGATCTTGGAAACACCTTTCAAAATGCATCATTATTCAGTGTTACACAGCAGAAAGTCCAAGCTGTGATAAGCTCAGGAACAACAACACATCCTTCTTCCACCTGAGCACGGAACTGAGCCACGCAGGCCATGCAGGCAAACCTTCATCCAGAATCAGATCAGGGAAAATATCTGCCAGTGGGGAATCCATAACCAACCTAAGAGACACATCCTAACCCAGCAGGAGCTTCTCTTTTACAGGGTGGGTTTTATTTATCAAATACAAAATAGGGATTTATAGAGATACAACAGTGGATACAGGGGTGTCCAATAATCACACTGGAGACATTCAGAGAAAGCCTATAAAAACCCCGTTAAATGCTATTGCTCTCAAACCCAACCTTCACTAACACAGCTCAACCACACAATAACACAACTCAGTCACATCAAAACTTCTAAATATGCAACTCTGCATCAGATCTCAGAAATTAACAGCAATATGAGCTACCTCTTAATGGCCCAGGTAGTGTTCTTGGTCAAAATACCACATACCTATTACCTTTCCATTAATATTTATCTAATTTGTTTTATAGACAGAAATTAATATTCTAACTTCCTACAAAAGCTCACAGATAAACACACTTCCCCTAAATTATTAATATTTAGTGGTTGTGTTGTTGAAGACCTTAATGTGTTCCATACATTAAGCTCTCAATTTAAAAACAAGCAAACCAGTCAAACAATCCCTAACAACAGAGAAATCATCCCTGGTTTATCCTAAAATAAAATTGCAGTTCTGAGATTTAAACCAGATTTTTTGTTTCTGTGGAATGGAGACGAAATGGTGCTTATTAGCAGTTTGGTCACTTGTTTTGATGTTGCCAGCATCTCCCCAGGACATGAATAACTAACACAGGGACACTCAGAGAGACTTGGATCACTTCCAGTATTTCCGTGCTTTAATAATGCCTGGAGCCTTTCAGATATCAAAAATTATCATTATTATATTCCTGTCTTCCTCCTAGATGATTGATCTTCAGACTCTAAAAAAATTATCACAGTTGCTTAATTAGTCTCAGATTTTAGGAAAAAGAGCTTGATCAGTATTTATGCACTTTAATAGGCACTTTTAAGATCACCTCCGATGTGGTGTCATTTGTCAGCTGCTGGATGACAAACGTAACACTCACATTAGCCTATCAGACAGACTCAACATTTGATTTTAAAATCCTCCTCTAAATATGCATTTTAATTAAACTGTCTGAACTGTTTATTTATTCATTATCGCTGATTCAGAATTAAAGAATTCAGAATTTAAAAAGTTGAGGTCAAAAGACCACGTATTCCTTCCTACAGAAATTCAAGCAGATTTTTTTTTCCCTAGCCACACAACATGGGCACAAAAATACCTCGAACAGAGTACGTTTATACAAACAGTTTTGGCCAATGACTTTAGCTCATTAAGAGCTAGCTCATGTTACTGTTGATTTCCAAGGTACAGTGAAATGTTATGTATTTAAGAAGCTTAAATGCTTATTAGCTCAGTCTTTGACAATTTAGCAATAATTTGGTCAATTATTGCATGGGGTTTTAATGCCTTTAATGATACAATGCTTTTAATGAAAAATCATTTAATCCAGTTGAACTGCAAATTCAATTTTTCCTGATGAGGGTCACAATTCACTACCATTCTTCTCCATTTTTTTCTCTTTATCAAAGATAGTCCAGCTATACAACTCCCAAAGCATCTACTTTTCAGAGAGTGCAGATTTCCTAGGGAATGGAATGTGAAGTATTTGGAGGTTTCCTACACATTGAAGTATGATAAGAATTTCTAGCCTCACTGCTGGAAAGAAATGAGTGTTCAAAAAAAAAAAAACCAGTATTATGTAAAATCAGTGTTACTTCTAGGGTCCCATTCTGCTGTTACCGACAAGGATGCACCTTCTTTGATAAAGTGTGGTTCCAGCACTACAACAGAGCAAGTCCCCTAGGTTAGAACCACGAAATCATAGATTCACAGGATGGTTTGGGTTGGAAGGGATCTCAAAGATCCCAGTTCCACCCCGTGCCATGGGCGGGCACACCTTCCACACGACCAGGTTGCTCCAAGCCCTGTCCAATCCCGAGCCCAGGTTGGATGAGGCAACCCTACCCCTGCCCCCAGCCCCCAGCCAGCCTCCCTGAACCGCACTGTGCAGCATCACCCCGCAGGCTGAACAGAAGAGCCCTCTGGAGCCCTCTGGTTTCCCAGTCCCACCTCTCAGACTGGGTCAAGTTGCTCGGGCCTTGCTCACTTGAAGCACGAGTATTTCTCGGGACCGAGATTACACACCTCCCACACCTTCCTCAGACGCCTCTCCAAGCCCTTCATCGCTCTCATGGGAAGAACTTTTCCCTTCCAAATATTTGCAAATCCCCTTGGCTGCAAGTTGTGTCTGCTGCGCACCTCCAAGAAGGGTTTGGCCCTACGCACACTGTGAGTTCTCTTAGAGTTCTGAACAACTGCTGGGCAGCAGCAAAAGTGACCATTACGTATCTAACACTGTTTAAGTTACTACCAAAGCAATCACCACACACGTGTGTTATAAAATGGAATATTCAGTGGTATTTGCACTCTGGTCATGAACCCAGATGCTGCAAACCATGAGCAATCTGATATCACTGGATACAGGCACTACCTAGACTGAAAGCTCATTCCCCTTAAATCAAGTTTCTCAAAACACTATTTTTAATGCAACAATTCTGTGAAATTAGCTCAGGAAAAAAGTTACTCTTAAATATAACTTTGTTTGACACAGGAGTACACTGAGGTCATACCCAGATCTCTATAAACATGTGAGTGCTTGAGGGGTATGAACAGTCAGAAACAGGAGTTTCTACAATAATTGAATACTGACAAAACCATTTATTATGAACATCAGCTGTACAGACAGACACAGGAACATGGCTTCTGCACTCCTCAGAAGAGGAACTGCCACTGGACCAGTATGAATAAAAAACTAAAGCTTCAGAGCAAGGGGTGCCAGACTCACTGTCAGCTTCACTTTAGTGGATCTTCAGTCCCTTCCATTGGTGTTTGCTTTTTTCAGGTTATATGTCTTCAGATAGGTGTCCTTTGGCTTTTTAAATTAACAGATTTATTTCTATCATTCCAGCCACCTCTTGTTTTGTGTATGCAGTAATGAGAGGTCATGGGTGCACTACAGAACAGATCCCTCAGGTCAGGAGGCCTTGAACAAAGGCAAATATTGCTAAAGGCAACATCCCCTTAACTGCTAAGTGAGGGGAACTGGAAAAACACCACATTGTCTTCATCAGAATATTTTCGCCTCCAACAGCTGGAACTTTTCAACAGAACTATTACTGGAAGAGAGTGGCACAGTAATGTTTTTATCAGTTTACATGGACAGCTACTCGTACAAGCCAGGATCAGGCTGTTGTAGGTGTGCTGGCAAGAGATTAGTGGGAGCAGCTGGAATTTGAAAAATACACTCCTGTGGCCAGCTGTTTGAGTCAGACATTTTGGGCTCTTTAGCTGGTCTATGACACATTTGCTTCTTTTTGTTTAAGTAAACAATGGCTTCTATTACAACATTAAAAAATCCCCGAATTATTGTAAGGTCTGACAGTTAATTTAATTAAGCAATAACTAGCTTTGATGAATGGCTAAAGCAGTTTATCTTCAGGAATGCTTCACTGCCCTAGAAGCAAAAAAGAAAAGAACATTATCTTCTTTCTGTTTCTATCCAATAACTTCACTGGGGAATGAAGGTATCTTGCTGTCTCCTACAGCATATGCAGTTTTCTTAGGAATTTAGTTTTATATTTAGTTCTGATTGCCAGGTGTTTTCCAGAGAATTATAAATCAGGCATCCAAGCAGCAATGACAAAAATCATGACTGACCATCCTTCTTCAGTCAGCATCAAGGACTCCTCCAGTGCCAAGACCACAATATTTAACTGTGGTTAAGGTACTGCACTGAACTAGTGCTTTGTGCTGTAGCTGAAATTTGACACTCTAAGATCGCACTCTTTTGCAAAAAAATCCTTTATAATCTACTGAAGGTTGTCCAAAATTTTTGTCTTGCCCTCGTCAGAGATCAAACATCAAAACCACATACATGATATTCAGGAAAAAGGCCAGCAGCTTAATGAGGTCATGTTCCCAGGTTGCCACTACGATGGAAGTGCAATGTGACTTCGGTATGACCTTTTCCAAAGTAAGCCATGACACTGAACTCAGCGGGAATCCTCAGTGAGATCAGAGAGAAGGAAAACAGCACCTGACTCCTCTTGCTTCATTCAGCAGTGCTGAATGCAGCTTGCTGGATGTGGCAGGAATTTTAGCAGGACAATCCTGAGAGCCCTTGTAAAAGACAGGTCTGAACTACTCATGCTTGAGGAATCTCAGCACCACAAAAAGTTAAAGGAGCAGCCAAAATACCATGATACAGCAATCATAGTTCAAGACTGAATCACAAAATATAAACTTCACACTACATTCTTATCACCTGGTGGAGGTGGTTAATTTAGGTATCATAGCAACCGAGATTTAGGCACTCAGCCCTAGCAGGACTTTTCAAAGAAATGCTCAAAACAGTCTGGAGCCATTTCATCACCTCTGGCAGACATTATCCAGTCATTTGCCACAGGGGCTGAGCTCCCTCACTTGATAAGGAAGGGGATATTTTTGAACGGAGTACTCTGCTTTCCTGCACAGCAAACGCCTACCTCAAACACCAGCTCACAGCTCCTTAAAATTACATAAATGCATTTGATTATGGTAGGAGAGCTGCTGCCAGTGTTTCAGCAAGTCCTGAAGATGACCAGCACTGGTACTTGTGCCAGTTCTAGCAGTGTGGCTGGGAATGCCACAGGAAAGCTTTGCTCCCCTCTCAGTTCCCACAGTGCAGGGCACGGGTTGGTGCTGAGATGTTTGCAGAGGGGACCACGATCTGCACAGCAGAGCCACTGCAGAAATATGACCCTGCGGTGCCTGAGCCCTGGTTTTATCAAGGAACATCCATCCATCCTGGAGGGGAAGGTTTTACGAAGGAAAGGCACAGAATCACGTCCAGCACAGACGCAGGAGTAGAATTCTTAGAGATTTGTCATATCTTGAACACTGACATATCACCTAAGCACCAAGTGGGTGGAAGTTTCCTCCACTGTCTCTTTGGAGCCACTCAAATATGACCCGTGGGAGGTGAATTTGATCCAACTGGTCCAAGTCCAGCTGTGACAGCAGCAGCTCCATCCACTGCTGCTGCGGACATCAAAATCACCTCTTTAGTTTACTTCAGGTGCACAAAGCTTTGTTTACACCTGCCCCTGTTTAGAAAAAGATAAGACCCTCAGCATGGGAAGCACAAACAACCAACAAAAAAGGCCCCCAACACACATAAAAACAATACCCCCCAATCTGCTCTTCTATTTTTTAAAACCTTTAACTATAAACAAACACCAGTAAGTTTGTTGTGTTTCTGTGATCCTGAGAAGCAATGTCTGTGTTCCAGAGTGTTTTCCCAAGCATCCGTATTGTAAAGATGTTTCCTTTGAATACACACCAAGAGATCAGAAGGGCTGCTCCAGCATTCCCATGGGAAAGTTTAAACTTGTGAAACAAATGTTTTCATTGGCTGTGCTAAATTGCAGTTTAATTTTTTTTTTTTAAACCAAGTGCAATTTGCAACCCCCATTATTACCACAGCTTTGTCAAAAATACGTGATTTTAAGAGAGGAAAAATGGAATTGCTCCTAAGGGTTTGCAGCTAATGGCTGAGGGACATACAGCAGCATTGTTATTTGTTCACAGATGGATAACTCAAAATGCTAGCAGTGATTCAATGTTTAAACAAACAGCTTGTAGAAGTAATTGACTGTTCAATCACTTTTACTTCTGGATAGTATCAACTCTCTCATTTCCAGTTTTTCTGCCTGTCTTCACAGGTCCTGCTGGTACTGGATTTGTTCTTGCCCTTAAAAGTCCTGAGGCACTTGTATCCATTATCATCAGCCAGACTAATCATTTTCTATGGCTTTGGTGGCAACCTATATTATCATATTAAAGTATTATCACCATTTTTAAAAACCAGTTCTTATTCATGTTTTACTTAGAAAAAACCAATATGCTGCCTGAAAAGCCAACCCAACTTTTAGCCCTGTGTCATAAGAAAATTAAAGTGATTGTAAAATCTGCATAATTTTACATTTTTGTTGGCTTTCTGTCTTAGTATATCTGAGATGGACTTTTATAACCAATCTGACAGAGGAGCAATGAACACAATTAGGCTTTGTTCTAACAAACTTAATAAAAACAGAAGCAGCAAAGAGGATAAAAAAAGGGAGCCCCCATCGGTGGTGCCCCACAAACAGGAAAGACCGCAATATAAACTTCTATTTTATTAGACACCAGAGAATCGAAGCACACAAGAGGCTCTGTAAATACCCCAGTTGTGGGAAAAGCTTCAATTGGAACTTAGATTGCACTGGGCATCAGAGAGTCCAGCTGTGAAACTCAAATCCATAGGAAACCAAGCTTCATTAGCTGCACTCCTCACAGACAGTATGTTAGAAAATAGGTATTTATCAGAGATTTGGTCCCATTTTCATGCCCTCTGCTGCATACATGCAAATGTCAGTAAATGCAACCAGCACACACGCAGCCTGCGGGAGATTCTGTCTGTCTGCAAGAACAAAGCACAGCAAATCAGGAAACTTTGGCACTCTTCCTGACTCCTTCACCAGGCTCCAATGTGTGATCTCAGGAAAAAATCAAAACATTCCCATGGGTCACGCTTCCTCTACGCATATATATTTATGTTTATACAGCACTTTGTGATTCCCAGCTAGAAGGTGCTCTGTGAAAGCTAGGAAGTTTGGAAGTGCTGCTAATATTGCTCATTTTCCTACACACCACAGCTGACTCTGTACTAAAAAGTTAATTGTTATTTCTACAGTAATTTAATTTCTTCAGTTATAGAAGATCTCTGTCAAATAAAAAACAAAACAATAATTTCTGAACCACTCTCTCCAACCTCAGCGAGAGGACCCACCCAGTTAAAACGCTATGCAGTTTTACAGACTATAAAAGCATAACAACGTTTTAAAAGTCACACAGACATCTCTTACTATAAAGCAGAAAATTATACAAGAGCCAGATTTTTGAAAATAACTCTGTTTAAAAATAAAAGGATTTTCAGAATTTTTTTCTTCTGCTGAGGCAGCTGTCCAAGAGGAACAAATTCTACATCTCAAGAATCACTTAAAGCAAAGGCTTTACCCTGCCAATCAAGGCTACGAGACTCAAACCCTTTTAAAATGAATGTCATCTCAAATCTCTAAAACAGCAGGTCTTGGATACCTTAAAGCATCTCTTTGTGCTAAAGACTCTTTTCCTAAAGGCCAATTTTGAAATCAAAGCGCTCGCTTTTTCCAGGGAGCCAACACAAAGAAGGCAGAGGGGTCATTTGATCCCACCACCCAAGGCAGGGAGGCTGCAGAGCACAGCGGTGGGGCAGAGCTGCGAGCCCAGCCAAGGAAGGAGGACAGCAAGGGACTGGCGTGGTCAGCAGGGCCACAGCGTGTGCCGCCCGGGAGAGGTCATCCCAGGATACACGGGGAAGCCTGTGCAGACCGCTCTGCTGGGAGAGGGATGTCTGCAGCACTGACACACGGTTTTCCATGGAAAGGGTGTGGCCAAGGATAACACGATGTTTCTTAAGTTAGCTCACTGCCTCTCGGCAGAGTGCTTTCAGAAAGGGGCAAGAGGCAGGAAGAGAAAAGCAGCTGACTTGCTCCTCTTTCTCTTCCTCTGTCCTTTCCAACCCCCCCGTTCCAGGAGCATCATAACACCAATTTATAAGCTGCAGCAAACAAGAAGTCAGGAAATAGGCTCACAGGCACGTCCACTCTGTCTGTCTCTTCTCCAGGCACTGTGGATGGAAGCTCATAATTAACAGGAAGTGTTTCAGTGTTATGACTAGGCCAGAAAAAGCAAGGGTTTACCTAAAGTAACACTGGCAAAGCCACTATTAATATAGCACATAGTCCTTTAATGAGGTAATCTGTGCACCATCAGAGCCCTTCTCTGTGTGCCCCCAGACTGACGTCTGACCTCAGTAGCCACCAGAGGGGAAAACAAAGAGTCCATGACAACATGGCTAATAACACACAAACCCCACTGCTTGTGCTGGGCTTTTATTGACAAAGGTTACACCACAGCTGCCTTCCCCCCCAGGAGTTACAACAACAAGCCAAGCACAACCTAGACACGGCCTGAATGGGTGTTATGACAGAGTCGTGGCACTGAAGAATGGCTTTAACAGCCCATCAGAATTATCCTTTCTGGCAGTGGTAAGGTATCTGCCCAGCTCCAGGCTCCTGTTATGATTGGGTATTGTTGGCCCTTTGGGAACTGCCCATCATTACCGTGTGAACAAAAGCCACAGGTCTTTCCATCGCGCTGGGCAAGCGCCCCGCCCACGGATGGCCCTTTGTATAACACTGATAATTGATGTGTTGAAATGTCCCCAAAGCCCTTCATTATATTTTACTGCGTAGGGCCAGTGGATAATCAGAGGAGAATGCCAGCAAAACCCAAGAAGTCTGCTGAGGCAGCAAGTGCTAATGCAATTTTTTACCACAATATATAAATAACCCCCCAAGTTCCTCTCGTAAGCATATGTGGTAAAATGAGCATGCAAAGCTTTTATCACGCAACTCTTGTGTTGCTTTAGAATAGTTAATCAAATAAAAGCTTCCAGAGCTCTGACTAATGAAAATCTGCACCCTACATTTGCTTTGGCAGTTGGACACCAATATTACGTTACCAAAGCAATGGCGCTTTAATACAAAAATGAGCGAACTGAGGGAATTGTGCTAAGAGAAGAAAGATGAGAGGAACAAGATGGTCTTATATTCCCCCAACATGATTAGGGAGATCCACTGTTTTGCCTTTTTTTTTTTTCAGGAAGGTCTCTGGATTTCTCTATCAGCATGAGAACATCTGTGTGGAAATAAACACAGCACAGAAGTGCTTACAAACTAACATTTCACCTCCACCTCATCCAGCTGTGTCTGCCTTTACAAAAGCTGCTGCTTGTGGACTGAAGGGAAACCCTCAGCTGCCTCCCTACATCACACCTATGCTCTCCAAGCTGTGCCTAAATTTTAACACCCATTGTCAACATTCAAACTTCCTTTCTTCACTAAGAAGCTTTGATATTTCAAGCACACATCAGTAAAACTGAATGGCACTAATGTCAGATAAAGCTTATCCATTTCTTTTCTCTCACGATTTTAAGGTGATTTTGGATACCAGAAAAACCAGAAAAAAAAATAATTTTCATGGACAGTTTCTGGAGGCCTAGGGCATTTTTAATTACATTTCTCTTGCTATCAACATTCATATATTTCTAAAATTTCTAAACAAAAGCATCTCATTTAAATCTGTTGAGATGACACAAAACATTTCAGCTGAATTAATCTCAACATTAAAATGCATTTCCCATTGCCATAGAGAAGTTCCAGTTCAGGTCCCATTTACGTTAGGCTTTCTGTATCTCCCGTAATAAATCCCAGTTGTGTAACTCTATGATGGGTTGCACAAGACTAACCATGATATATTACAAACAAGACTGGTTAAAGGGAAACATTTTATGTCAGAAACAGCCCTCTGGTCAGCTTGGGCTTCAGGAAACAAAGGCAGCTGGGATTTCAGGCCTCGGAGGGAAATGTACTGCTTGGAAAAAGCAGGTATATTCTGTTGTTTTAAAACTAAATGTTTTCAATGCATTCAACTAAATTCTAATGGGCACCAAACTGACCTGAAACAATATACTGCAATTTGGGTTTCCTTCTGTGTTTTGGCAATATTTCAGGCTCTCACATGGAAAAAGTAGATTTTGTAGACACTGGATTTTCCACCAGACAATGGCTCTCCAACAGGTCCTGTCAGTAATTGAAATTATTCAGTATTTTAGTGTATACAAGACCCTTTTCCCTACCTCACTCCTCCTTCCCCACCTACACACACAAAAAAGGGGCCAAACCAGCCAATGGGAAGGGTAAAGGAAATTTAAATTACACCAGACACCATTTGGCTTCCTCGAATTTCTCAGTTCTATTTTCAGGGCTTCCAAGAATTTCTTCCTCCAGTTAACTCATTAATGAGGAGACACAGACAATCCCTCATCACATCGGGCTGGGGCTCCAAGGAAATTCACCAGCAACTCATCCAGAATCTGTTCTTCTTCTGGAAATGTCTTCCTTTTTTCTGGACATCTCACAAAGGATATCCCAGGTTAGCTTGAAAAGTGGGATACCACTGGCCATGAAGAAACATGACTGACGAGCTGATCAGTGTCAGTTTGCCATCAACCTCTGCTTGATAGGACCTGAGAGAATCTGGCCTTGGCCAGCTCACAAAGCTGGAACTAAACTCAGTCCTGTTCCTTCATACGTGTATACCCCACAGAAACCAGGAACATGACAGCACACACCTCTAGGCTATTAGTTCTTCTACCTTTTTTTTTAATTTTCATGGGGCATCAGAAGCTCAGCTTCCCAACCAGTAAGAGAGCCTTGAAAAGCTGAGACAAATGCCAATGTCACTGCAAGGTTCAGCTCCTGCATCCACTGATGACAGGAAATCTCTCTAAGAACCCACTCCCAGATCATTGGTGTTAAATCCAGGTGACAATCTGCAGCAGTGGAATCGACTCTTCACAAATAACCCAGGTTACAGGTGGAAGGGTGAGAGCAGTCTGGCACACAGAGGTTAAGGGGCAGAAAAATGAAATTATACTTCTCTTTCCCTTTGCCTCCCCTCTTTCCACTTCCACACAGAGGTTTAAAGCGACCTTTGGCCCAGAAACAGCAGGGAAAAAGGAAGTGCACCTTTCACATCACCAAAAACCACATCAATAGCAAAAATTTTAAAATTACAAAAATCAATACAGCCACACCTCTCATGTACGCTGTTCAAAGCACCAATCAGCATCCCCTTAAGTAAAATGCTTAAATTTTACCCAGATGTCCCTTACACAGCAGGTGACTCTATCCAACACAATAACTCAGAAGGGGCTGGAAGCCAAAGTTTCAGCTTGGTGGCAAACAGAGCATAACAACAGACAGCTAAAATCCAGGTCAATCCTTCAAGAAATTCTTTACCTCCTCAAAACTGAAGTCCAGGCTTTATCTCAAATTAACTTTAAACATTCTTCTAAACTTCTTTTTCTTCAACACCCTCAGAAGACTTCATATCCAGCTTGCCTAACCCAAGGGAGAAACATCCTAAGCCAAAGCATGAATATGAAAATATTATGGTCGAGTAGCTCAGTTTCCAAGTGACATAAATTGGCAGTAGCTGTTAAGATTGTTGGAAAATTTAATAAAAAAATTGGGGTTTATTGTGCCAAAAATCCTTATGCCTGGAATTGTATCACACTGTCCCACTGATACCAGTACACAGAAACCAGAAAAACAGAGAAAACGAGCAAATTCTGCCCAAGGGTTCTAAAAATGTCACGGATTGGAAGTGTTTTGCTTACTGAGTGCCCAGCAGGATACTCCCAAAACATGCTCTGGAAATCTGCATTTTCCTAAAGGTTGTGAAGCTTCACACGGGTGCATTACAAGACAGATTTGTGCTTCTGAAAGAACTCGATTTTAAGCACAGCCTTGCCTGATGATTAATATTCAGAAATGCAGCAGAAAGCAAAAGTTCTTAATAGTGTTTATTTTCCAGAAGCGTGGGGTGGCCTTGCTAAAAACACACACGCAAGGGATAAACAGCAGCATGTTGAGATGCTTCTGCCAACACTCTCCCCTCATGGTGGCTTCCTCACCAAATGTCTGACAGGCTTTGAAATAATAATAATAATAATTAAAAAAAAATAAGATTAACATCCACTGGAACAAAAACTAGACAATTGTGAAATAGGAACACAAAAATAGCTAAACCAGAGACAGAGAAGCAAAAAAAATTCTCTATAGCTACTCTATTCTTGCTCCATTCATGGGTTTAATGAAATTTCTGAGTTTACTACCAGTAAACTCTCTTGTTTTGTTTCTTAGGGGGTTTCTCTTGTTTTGTTTGTTTTTTATTGGAAGTGGGGGGTTGTATTACTTGTTGCTATGTTTTCTTTCCAGTTTCAACACTTGCTAGGAACCTGAGATGCAGCATTAAAACAAATGGGAATGGGATCATGAGGGTTAAAGAATATTGACTGGGACATCATAGCTACTGGGAATTGCATTTTAAGACAGAGACATATATAAAAGCACCTCTGTCAAGGGAATAACGTGGTGACAAAGCCAAGCCTTCAGAAATGAGGAACACCTGTTAAAAGTATGCATTTTCATACAACCTCAGGCGAATATTCTACTGAAAAATGCTGAGTGATTCTGCAATTGAAGACTGGGTTACACACATGAGGTTGAACATACAGTGAACCTCCAGCCACTGTATTATGGTATTTGAACCACTGATGTCCTTTTAATGCCATTTTTAATATGTAATAATTCTGCATTTTTCATCTATGTGCATTTGTGAAGCACACACAAATAACGTCAGTTTGATGGAACTGCCCAGATTTACTGCAGCAATAAAAAGTTAAGAGTCTACGCAGTAAAGAGAGATCTGGAAGAGTTTCAAACTAAAAGAATTTGTTCACTTCATGCAAGAGAATGGGTCTCTGCAAAATGAGGAAACCCATTGGGGTTGGAGGCCCATTTTGGTGTGGAAAAAGGCTCTTTCAGAAATGCAGCATTTTTAGGAGTTTGTGCAGTTCTGACTACAGTGGAGATTGGAGTACAGCACACCAATGCTAAAGCAAGTAAGAATTACAGAAAAACAGAACAGAAGCAGTTAATCAATCTGACTCGAATGTGTTTTGTATTACACAGTGCACTCCAGAGAGAGAGTGTTTTCACTTCAAATACTGCAGTTCTGGACAAGACTCTGCAAAGAAATGCACAGCTTTTACACGCACGTAGCTACAGTAACAAAGCTGCTGTCACATCCCATGGCAATTATGACAAGCTGAGAATCCTGGGAGGACACACTCCACCAATTCCACAAAAGAATCAAGCACAGACAATTGAGTTCTCTCATTTGAGTCTCTGCAGAGCCTCCACAATGTGACAACTTATCTGAAAACAGAACCAGAAATGGGTTCAGAGAACACTTTTCACAGAAGTAACTTGAATGAACAAGAAATCATAATAAGGGCACCATCAAAAATACTTAGTGAAATGGAGAAAATCTCTCAGGTGGCTCTGAATGATTGACTTAAATCAATCAGTACTGAAGTGGAATATACAGAAATTCCCTCAGAATTCCTTGTCTGCCTTCGGTCCCAGTGTGCAAGCACAATTCCCAGGGTCATGGCCAAGAGGTGCGACACAGGCCGCAGGTGTCATGTCCTTGTGACACGACTGTGTTGTTTCAGTGAGCAGCAAAAGAAACTTCTGCTCAGTGTCAGCAGCTTCAGCCCTGGCATTAATTAATAAAGGGAATCCAACACCCTCTCTTTGTTATACAAAATGTGTGTGACAAGAAGGGCTCTGTTGTGTTTTCAAAGGAACTGACACCCTAGATAAGGTTTTATCTGTGTGTTGGTCACCCAGATCATACTACATGGGTTGGAAGACTGCAGCATGTGGCAGGAAAAGAAGCAGTTTTGGCTCAGAAGTACTGTCAGGTTAAGAGACTGAGCTTACTTCCACGGAATAATGAGGTGCTTGATTCAGCCCTCATGGTACTGAAAATGTCCCACCAGGTTTCATTTATGTCCTCAACAAGTCAGGAAAATACAGCGTTACATAAAGGGGAATTCCATTCAGAAGGAAGACATCATCTATTTTAAAATACCCAAAAAACAAGCAACAACAACAACAACAACAACAACAACAAAAAGAAAAAACCAAACCAAACCAAACAAACAACAACAACAGCAACAAAAACCAACCCCAAAACCCCCCACCACTGTTCTTCAGTGAAAACAGGCTCTCTTAGGGGCTTAACACAAGACCTTTCCAAGGCCTTTTCCTCTCTCTGTCAGCTCCACCTTGAAGAGGAGCAGTCGTACAAGAGAGACCTGAACATCATTCCCTGGGCATTCAAAGGTAAAAGCCCAACTTATTAGAAAAATACAAACTTGGAAAGGACACAGCACTTTTTTTTAATCCCAAATTTTACCAAAATCAAACAGCAGCCAAGTGAAAGGAAAACACTCCCATGACAATTCGACCTTTTCACTGCCTTTGTAAAAACCATGTTTGAGGGCACCTGCCTGGGCCAGAGTGATTCACACTGAGGGCAGGAGGGTGAATTGCCCGAACTCCTTTGCCATCTGGCTGACCAGACTGGGAGGTGGGCGAGGTTCTGCAGGCCTGCCCTGCTGGACTTGCTTGGGAGAGGGACCAAAGGCACCAGAGCAGGACAAATTGCTGTGAACCTGCAGCCAGGAATTTCTGTACAGGATAAAGGATGAACTTTGCTTTTTATTGCAGCAGAGTAAAAAATCTGCGTGGGGAAGAGAACCACGTTTTCCAAGTGTAATGCCAGAGCTGCAAATGAGGTTCCAACATCCCTGTACTCTGAAGGACACAGCAGGGTTTGAGATGAGACTGATGTGAGCAGTTGCCATGCCCAGTTCCTGCAGACTCCGTTTGCCACCTCATTTTGGTTTGGTTTGTATTCCTGCCCTTCCTGGTGTCCTCTGAATTGACCATCAGTGAGAGCAGATGTGGAATTAGGCAAATAAAGCAGAAAAAAGTTTCCCTCCTAATTTGCAGAATGTATTTTGCATCCAAATGCAAATATTGTTATTTGGTTAAAGAATGATCTAATGCAGTAATTTGGTGCTGTAGCTTTACAAGTTGATTATGGTTGGCCATGGCTGTGCCCTGCAAACATCCCAGGTTCATGTGTAATAACTGGATTGAAATAATCCTTTAGGAAACAGGAAGCTTGGTTTTACTGTATTTCTTACTATATTTTGAGAAAAGGCTGGCTTTTTTCCTATGAGTTATTTTTTTTAAAAAGCTATCTGCAATTTCCTTGTTGCTTCTTTTAATTAATGACCTCATTAATACTCCCTAAATAACTAAAACACAAACACCCAAGCTCCAGAAGAACATAATCCCTTACTTTCTTCCAAAACAAGGTCTTGTGTTTTGGTCCTTCCAGGCCATCAAGCTCTTTTTGCCAGTTCTTTGGCAAAATACCACAAGTACCACCATGATTCAGTTAGCAAATAATCCATGGGGAAAAAACCAAACAACACCTTCAGTCTCTGAGGTCTGAAACTCCTTGAATTAGGATCTGTAAGGGAAACTAGTTATCTTCATGCTATGTCATAACTTTATAGTATTGATATTAAAAATTAAATTATAGTATTCTGCCAGGGTGACATGTATCGGGGAGACATCGATAATGGATATACCCATGGTGAATTTCAGATTATTTCAGTGACCAGTAACTGAAAGAAATATTAAATAGTCCACTGTAGAGAATAACATTAGCACAGTACAATGCTATTGAACAAATCCGAAATGAAAACTCATGTCAATCTCAGTTCATCTGCAGAGCTGGGAGACATAGAAGCTGATGTCATACAAGAATCTAGATCCTGAAATCTTTATTTTTTGGTGTCTGAGATCAACTAATCTGGCAGATATAACTGGTAGGTATACACGGAAAAATTAAATATAGAAATACAGACAACAGTCAAAAGACACTATTGAAATATATTTCCTAATGACATTTCAAATATGATTCATGAAAGAAAAACAAATAAACACAGCACACACATCGAACCAGTAAAAGTAGCTATGACATTTCTTGAGGGTTTTTTTTTCCTAAATCACTGGTGAGAACATCATAAACCTTCTTTGATTCATTTGAGACCATCATTCATAGCAGGACTCAAAAAGTAACAAATCATTCCCAGACGGAAACACCCCGGTACGTCTTTCTATAAAATTTTGCTTTTTTTTTTTTTTGCGCCTTCATGCAAGACAAAAACAAAGCAGAATTTATTGCTAATATGATGACAGCAGTTTTTCAAAGATTGCTACCCTTTAATTAAATTTCAACTTTTTTTCTGGCACTAGATATTACCCTAACATAAAACTGTCCTAATTTTGTTTCAAGAAGCCCTAGTTGCAACACCATATTGAGTAGTATTGCAGCTGACATGAAATAAGTGTTCTACCAAAACTAGAGCTTAAACAGTCTGATTAAAAATACTTTGCCACCAAGGAACTCAATTTTCAGTATATTTTTGGACAGTATTTGGCCACAGATATACTGGATGGGGAAGATCATATAAATACTGGGCACCGAAAATCAGCATATTGGAAATAGTTACATTTTCAAGATCCTGGGTTGAACCATACTATTTTTAAAGCCTGTGCATTTAGAGGTTTTCCTATCTGTTAGCCTGACTAAAAAAAAAATTTAAAAACCTCCAAACCAAACAAATAAAAAACCCCAAACAAACCAAAAGCCTAAAATAATCCTACATTCCTCCTTCAATCGCTAAGTAGAGAGTTTTCATCATTCATCACTTAAAAATAATAATAATAATTTTTAAAAAAAGCTTCAAAGAATATATAAAGGCAGGTATTGTATACCAAACGTCCAGACATACAATAGCCCAGGTTGGACACAAAGCACGAGCCTGAGTTTCAGCAAGGAGCTTGATTTCCCAGCTTTGGCCATAACTCAGACTGCACAGTGGGAATGATTTATTCGTGGGATTTGGTTATCGCTTCCTTCGTGTTCCCGCTTTGGAGCTCCCACGGGTACAGATGCAAAAGGAGCCCCAGCCCAGAGAGAGATCTGGACTGAAATGGTGCAGCAAAAAAATCCGTGTACTTACTTGGCTGGGGCAGCAGGAGAAAGGCCAAAGTATATATTTCTAGTAGTGTTTGAATTAATATCTCCTAGAAAGCCCCCAGTGGGGTTGCTGGGAGGGGAAGCCAACACCAGAATTCAAAGGATATAAGGGGGTAAACCAATGAATGGAACTCTTTCCCATTTCCTAAAATATGTAGAGCTGAGGGAGAGGCAATCGACATAGCAAGATCCCAGCTAAGAGCAGAGAAGTGAGGCTATGGGTGGTTTGATCTGTGGCTGTTCTCTGCAGCGTCACAGGGAAGAACAACACGCGGAGAGAGAGCCAGCAGGCGTGGATGGCAACCTCCACCTTCCCCTTCGGAACAGCTCGATGGCCCCACGACTCTGAGAAACACCCCTTTAAACGGCAATCCACCCTCTCCAAAAAAGATAATGTTTCACCCGCCCAGACAAAAAGTACCTATTTCCCTGCTCACCTGTCACGGTGCAGATTTAAAAAACAAAGCCCAGCCCTCCCCACACGGAGACCCACAAAGCAGAAGTGCACATTGTGCACACATGTCAGGGAGAGGCGGCAGGGCTGCCAGATGTTTGGGTCCAGATCAGTAACCAGACACCACACAGGCCTGAATAACAGGTAAAGGACTTTTTTTCCCCCACAATGACATTTGCATCCTTGGGAGACAACAGATCAGCTCAGCTTCAGTGAAAGTGATTCATCACTTTATAATGGCAAACCAGAAACCTCAGGAGGAACACGCCACCCTCCCTGTTCTTTGTTTTTCCAGGGGTGAAGAACAAAGTGGCATCAATGAATTATTAATTACAAAGATCTTTTCATATGTAGGATGGTAAATTATTGTGCTTTGCTAACAATAGTTAATTTGTTTCTAAGAAAGACTTCTGAAAGATTTCAGTATTTTTCATGTTATGTACAAAGATTTGAGAGATTAATTGTCCAGATGTTTCCTTGGGTTTTGTTCTCTCTTTCTCACATAATAAAAATCTTTCAGCACACTTTTTTTCCCAATAAACCCACAGTTCATCTGTTATACTTTGCTGGAGACATAAAACAGCACTACATGTGTGTTACAATCATTCTAAAAAGTAAATCTTCACCATTTTCTTTTACAAATAAGGTGAAAGATTCCATTTTTATTTGTTAAGTAATGTCTTGATATGTTGCCCTTTGCCCTAAAACAAAGCTCTGTTCACTAATACCTTTGCCTTTGCTTCTAGTGTCACAGGGTAAAATATTCAAATTCCAAGTCAGGCCATCAAGTATTCCTGTCTCTTTCACAGCAGAAAAACTCTGTAAAAATACAGCAGAGCAAGTCTTTAACAGCTCTCTCCAGTTTAAATACAGCACAACTGCTTTAGAACAGTTAAGAACTAATCAGTCTCAGGCTGTCATGAGTGAAGTGAATAATGAGCGTGTGCATTTTTATTTCTGTATGTATTACAAGAAGTATTTGTTCTGTAAACTGAGCACGTGAAAACACAGATTAAAGTGTAGGAAGTGTCAGAACCTACTTCCTAGATTGCTGCTGCAAAATGACAGTCCTCAAGCAGAACCGATAAGGAATTTTTTAGCTGTAGCCATGCAAAATTGGCAGTTTTCAAACTTGGTTTCCAAACATACACTTGGGAAGCAAAGTTTCAAAGCCGCTGTTGACTTAATGATTTTTAGTTTAGTTGATACTACATAAAAAAGAGTCTCAGAAATCTTTTTCATCTGGTCTCACGCCAAAAAATCCATCAGGTCAATATTGCATAAAACAGTAAGGCAAGACCACGTCAAGAAGACCCGCATCAGCAGATGTGTTATAGTCATGATTTCCACAGATTTGAAGGTAAACTTTATGTAACAACAACATTCTGACGAGGCAGGTGAGACTTGAAGTGGGGTCTAGTACTTGTTGGAAGATTTCAGAGTCTTGAAGGTTTCCTAAGTGTCAAACAGGTTTTGCACAGGGCTAAATCCAAACTGGTGCCAGTTTGCACGAGAACTGAGGAAGCTGTCTCAAAGGGCATTTCAGGGTGTCCTCAAGTCTTGCAGGAACACCGAAAAGATTTCTAGCTACTCAATTTTTCTTTTCTGCCCTTTAAAATGCATGGACCTGGGCTTTTTCTTCAAATGGGAAATGCCAACTTTCCACATCCATGAGGAATATGGTACTTTCCCTAAAATAACAAACCACTCACATCTAAGTAAAACCAACCATCTGCATTAATTAGTAAAAAACCCCAAAGGATAATTTGCTTACATGTTTACATAAACACTATTTCACTTGTGCCAAAAAGAGCATAGAAACACAGTTAAAAAACACTTCAAAGGGTAGGAAATGAATCATCTATTTATATTTTTATCGTAGTTAAAAGTCCAAGAGTTTACTTACATTGATATATACCTTAATTTTCAAAACATCTCCTTCAAAAATATTCATCCCAGTATCAGCTGCATTCTCTGAGAACACAGGTGCTCTTCTCTACCAAGTTATAAAACTGAGATTTTTTTCACATTTCAAGATAAACAAATAGTGGCATTGTAGTCATTTAGCAGCATCCTGATTTTAATTACTGTCACTGCTCTGCCTTAACACCAGCTGGTTTCAGTCTCTGTCTCAACACACTGACAAAAATGTGCTTACAGGCAGTAAGGAAGACCTGAAATTACTTAAATATAGCTAGAATTTAACTCATGAATATCAGTTACAATGGGATTTTAACAGCCATTTCTAAGAAGCCACTGTTTAAAGTAAAAAGTGATTTAGTTCAGTCAAGCAGAACACTCAAATCCATAGCCATTATTGTCAAAGATGAAACAGGGAGGTATTATAATGGCTCCTTGGTTTTCTAGTTGTTGCCTGGAGAAACCTGGAGTCTGCAGACTGTTTATAAGAGGCTAGAAAATGTCATAAATGAAAGCAAATTCATCTGTGCTGTGCACATTTGTGACATTTCTGAAGAGGTTTGCATACTCACTGGAGAATGCCAAGGACGTGTTAGTAAAAACATGTTGAAAAACCACTACTCCTGTCATCATTTTCTGGGAATCTGGGGATAACCAGCTCTTGCAAAGTGAGAACACTGTTTCAGAAGGGCATTTGTTTTCCTGGGAAGGCACGGGAGAAGCATAAGGAACAAGGCAGGAGAAGAGAGAAGGAAACCTTTCTTCCTCTTTGCGAGAGACCAAAATTCCTGTGTAGCTCAGGTTGGTTCTCCTTCTCTCGGAGAGCTGTTTGGACTCATCACGGCCTGTTTTAAAAGGCAAGGTCAGCACGTGGTATCCATTCAAGACAACGCCACAAAGCAAACACTGTAACTTGGTACAGGATGCCAGGCAGGCCGTGACCACTTTGTGGCACTCAGCATTTTAATCAACACCCCCAGATGTCATTTTCCTCAAGGCTGAGTAACTACTGCACAGTCAGGCGTGACGAACAAACAAACAAGGGAAAACCCCCAAACCCCCCAACCAACCAACCCAAAAACATGGCCCAAAGGTTTCAGTAAGCTATGCAATTTTCTTTAAGTAGCAAAGACTATAGTTCATGTCCCCTCTCTTATGA